>JBBDHI010000008.1:10778793-10791213 GCA_037177115.1 Craterocephalus stercusmuscarum
ATAGATAGATAGATAGATAGATAGATAGATAGATAGATAGATAGATAGATAGATAGATACATAGATAGATAGATAGATACATAGATAGATAGATAGATAGACAGACAGACAGAGCAAACTGCTTTTTCTGCTACTCTGAAATTTTTCTTATAAAGACTATTTTACAATGACAAAGTATTGTTAAAAACAAAACAAAAACGCCGCTGAGCTTCGTCTTTAGGCCTTACTTGACACTAAAACTCGATCCGAAACAGTTTCTGGATCATTTTTACATCCAAATATCCTTTTCCCATATTGATGTTTCTTTATGTCATCTCACTTCAGTATACCTAGTTACCATATGTCCCAGATCTGTTTTTGACTGTCATAAATTCCTCCGATTATAAAAACGTTTCTCTTTTTGTCTCTTTTTTATGTCCGCTTTCCTTCATCGACTCCAGCATGTAAACGTAAGGAGGAGGATCGCGGACGAGAACGCAGCCAGGTGCCAAAGAAGCAGCGACTGGTCTTCACCGACCTGCAGCGTCGCACCCTGGTAGCCATTTTCAGAGAGAACCGCCGCCCCTCCAAGGAGATGCAGCTCACCATCTCCCAGCAGCTGGGCCTGGAGCTTTCCACCGTCTCAAACTTCTTCATGAACTCGCGCCGCCGCTGTCCGGAGCGCTGGGACACAGATGAGCACAGTCACGGGGTGCACGGCCACGTGCACACTCCTCACGGAAACAACAGCAACAACAGCGCGTCACCGATCCAACCCGGTACCTCCTCTGCTAACACATTCTCTAAGGCCTGATGGTGACAGAAGAGCCGACGAGATGTCTTTGCTTTCCTTTTCTCTCCCCCTCACTGTTATTGTTTTAATGAAAAAGTTACTCTAACTGCTATTCTGCACATCTACCGTGTGTGTAGTTCAGATTATCTGATCATCTGATTCATCTGCTCCATGCTACACGTGTCCAGTTGAATCTGATGCCAATGCTCAAGATGGGCTACCAGTAGCCTGTTTGAAATGAAGTTTCTCGAACCAAAGAGCCATAGCTTTATAAATGTTTCCCTCTCTATATATGAAACCAAAGAACTCCACTTAGTTATGGGTTGAAAGCCTTGAAAACGAAGATTCGCTTCAGGGAAATATATAGGGAGATTTTGCCTTCATTCATCCAGAAATCAGACAGAAGGTGTGTCTGCTGGGCAGCCAGGTAGCCGGGTGGATCAGGCTGTAGTGTCTGCACAATCAACAGTGCTATGCCTTGGTAATGGTTGCCTAATGGTTTTAAATGAGGGTTTCATGGTCAAATTTCGGTGAAAATGAACACATACAGCAACATACAGCTCAACCAAAGATCCTCTGTGGTGACCTGAATGTAAGCAGTTTCAGCACCTGTATTTTATCCAGTTATGTGAGGTTATTCCTAAAACCATGGGCCATTTTAGGGCCAAACCAATTAGGCTACATGGGAATAGATTTTCTTATTTAGCAACACATCCTTAGACTGATTGAAATTCCATTTGTGGGTGTCAGGTCTCTGTGAGATGCTTGTCTCAGATCCTTTGACCTGCTAGCCAATACAACCCACAGCACTGCCTGTGTATGAAATACTGCTGGAGTGCAATGCCTCTGCAGTCTCAGCCCTCTCCAAATCAGACTAACAGCACCGCCTGCTGTCCAGTCAACACACATGGGAAGAGATGCATGTTGATGTAGGCTGGCCTCGGCAAAGCTCAACAGAAAAACAATTCCAGCCCCGCAGGATAACTTTCCCTGATAGGACACACCATAGTACAGTCCTGCACACACATGATGCACACTTTGACAAAAACAACACAGCAGGATTATTATGATTTGCATTAAAACCCCCTTTGATACATATTTGACAGTTTCTTTCTTACTCGTACGGCTACATGGTGATTGATTGCATAGCCACACCGTAGGTTATTTTCAGGTTACAAAAAGAGAACAATCAAACAAGGACGACATAAAAAAAAGGTGTCGTCCCAGAAGTAGGGATCGAGGGGACCGAAGGAACAGAAGGGGGGGGTCTGCTCTGTTCAAGTGGCCAAACATAGAGGTCAAACATCACAATATAGGATCCCGAGTGCCAATGATGTTTGCCTCTTCATGATAATCAGAGAACAGAAGCGACCCGCTCTGTGGCCATGCACCCCGCTGTGTCTGCTCTATGTCATTACAATCTTCAGAGTGCGAGCACTACACGGGCACGTTGCCCTCTCCATACCTCAGAAAAAACATTATGTGATCAACATAAAACACAAAAACTGTAAATAATCTTTAATTTAATCTCTCCCTCTTTCTCTCTCTCTCTCTCTCTCTCTCTCTCTCTCTCTCTCTATTCTCTATTTATCTACTCTCTTGCTTCTCCCCCCGATATGTCTATCTTTCATTTTCTCCCTCCTTTTACTACTGATGCGGGTAATAATGGTACCATAGACACATGGTTTCTCTCTTGTGACTATTGTGCTATGTTGTGCTGAAACTATATAAGAAGCACCTTCTTTACAAAATGTAAAAAAAAAACTTTAGGTTAGAAAAAAAAGACAAATCATTACGTCAAAGACTGATCCTATGCACAGACAAGGAAGGGATACTACAAACGACGAACTGTGCATATTTGTGAATACCTGTGTGATGGAGCAAATGGACTATCCAGACGTGAAGGACCTCTTCCTTGATCTCTAATCTTCTTTGAACTGGACTGTTGCTGCATTCCTCTGCTAACGGTTACCATTTCTTAGTGTCTCCTTACTTCACTTCTTTTTTTTAATTTGTGGGCAAAGCCCCTTGTCGTATAGCATCTTCTAGCGGGAGATAATCATACTAGAGAGGAGGTGCAGACAGGAGGAGAAGGGTGTGGCAGGGGCAGCAGCATCAACCACCACAATGCTGCAAAGGAAAAAAAATGTGGCGACATTCCTCCGTAAGCGGACTTCTGGTCATTATGTAGTGCACTGTAACAGGTTTTCTGTCGGAGGCGGCACTAAGGAGAGGAGAAACATCGCAGGTTTTAAGTTCAGACCCAAAGCAGAGAGGTAGTGATGCAGAAGTTTGCGTGTGGCCATACCTCACAGAATCAAGCAGACTGTGACTCAGCCATCGGTACCAAAGATGCTTCAAGCCTGCTGTGCTCACACTGGACCTGGGACACGCACACACACACACACACACACGCACACACACACACACACACACACACACACACACACACACACACAACCACACCGCTCATGCTGAGTGACAGATATGCAGAAGTGTGTGTTGCACAGAGCAGTCATGCTACATGGCAAACACACATGGGTTGTCATGTAGGAAGAGTTGAGTGCCTTTTTCCTTCAACCAGGGGATGGACTGCTCTGATCTCTCTCTCTCTCTCACACACACACACACACACACACACACACACACACACACATTTACACACACACAGATAGACTTTCACACACTGTTGGCATCATAATGATTAAAAAAAGCCCCTTTTTCACATTGAAGGCAACATTGTTCACCTCCACATCATTTTTTTTCATGTTGCTGGTGAGATAGTCGCATCTCACCAAGCCCTCTGCACATACGCACACGCACACACACTCGAGCCAGAGATATTTTTGTGTAATTTATAGTGCGAGTGTAGGTGTGTGTGTGTCTGTTTGACTGTTTACAAGCCCCCCCACCTCCATTTAAATTCAGCAGGTGCAACCAAAGAGAAAAACCTGTGGGCAAATTATCTTCACACGATGCCCGCTGGTGAGCCCCCGCCCATCCATCCCTCTTCGCTGGTCCCTCCGTCCAGGGTAGCGTCGGAGCAAGGCAAGCATTTAGACAATTCATCTTGATATACCTCAGCTCTTTAATGTAAAGGCTCATGCAGAGAAAACAATGTTTAACAATGAAAGCGAAAAAGAAAAAAAATGTCACAGCAAAATGATTGTTCTGGATTGTTTAGTTTTTTTTTTTTTTTATTTACAAATTTCTCTGAAAGGAGCGTGTGAAATATAAGCAGCTGCATCGTTTGACATGTTTTCAGTTTGATTTATTGTTTGGAGATTTGCACCGTGTCCTAGCTGGAGTTCAGAGAATACCAAGAGATGGAAAAAGACCCCAGCAAGAATAAGGAATAACTAAAAGAGGTTGGAAATAAAGGCTGTGATAAAGATGAAGAGGAAATTAGAATTTAGGGAGATCATGAAACGAAAGCAAGATATTTGATGATCAATGTACAAATAACACATCAAGGGCACACTCATTTCTGTTTCACATCAATTTTCGGCTTCTTTTGTGTTGGAAGATTGTCTCCTATGTGTGTTAAAGTTATTCCCATATTAAAAAAAAGAGAACCAACAAATGCACCTCTTTCATCAGGGGTGGGATGCGTGATTCTGTTATGCATGGATTCTATGTAAGTGTATATAAACAGCTGGATGAACTGTAACTCTACAGTTTGAGGAGAAGGGGGAGAAACTGGGGAAAAAAAACACAAATGCATTTGGAAATCTTTGCATTCTGTGTTAGCTTTAGGTCTTTTATGTGCTGTTTGTGTATTTGTATAAAATACGTGTATTTATGTGTGTTTCAGATTCATATCTGTGTCTTTTCTTCTCTTTGTGTGCAATTGTCGCCACAGTTTTCTCTGTATTTGTTTCATCACTCAGGTGTGAGTGTGAGTTTTACGTGTGCGTTTCATTTCATGGAAATCTGATCAGCGCGGGTGTTCTTATGCTTTAGGAGCTGGAGCAGATATTGTAGACAGCCAGGCAGCTGAGACTCCGGCCAGTTGCAGCAAAATGGCGTCATTTGCTTTTTCCTTCAGAACTCTGGAAGCCCCCCCAGTGTCGACGTTCTCTCCCTCTTCCCTTCCCAGTCAATCAATCAGAACCAAGTGTCTTTGTGATGGTAGAGACAATCAATTTTAGATAGAGAGGACTAAAAATGAAGGAGGAAGAGAGAAAGAGAGTGGTGGAGGAGGGTGGAGGAACTGGACAGAAGAGATGTGAGAAACGGGGGAGAATGGCTCTTAGTGTGTGTGTTTGTGTGTGTATTTCTGTGTGTGTTTGTGCGCATGTGTGATCACCTTTAACCTCTGCAGAGTGACCTTTACGGTGGGGGCTGACACGTGCAGGACCCTCCCCCAGCTACAAGGAGAATGGTGGTGGGGATCTGACTTGTTAAGTGGACATCTAATCGAAGATGTTGATCAAATGCCTGCACACACACACACAAACACACACACACTTACGCACGTTTAGCTACAATGCAGAGAGCCTTTCTTCTGAGTCTGTCGCTCATGTTGCTCTGCCTCCAGGCAGTAGAGGAAGAAGTAAAAAATTGGGACAAATAATCCACCAAGTGAAAACCAGTGTGAGTCTATTGTGTGTTTTTTGAGCAAAACAAATAAAGAAACAAGCAACAGGCCAACTGGCTTTTCTTTTCGTTTCCTTCTTTTAAAAGAATTGTTGTCCTTTGATGCCATCTAGTGGTGCAAAAAAAACAAAAGTACACAGGAAACCTCAACCCTGCACTCAAATGATCTTTTAGAAATACCACGATTTATTCATTTGGTTGACTTCTAAATTTAGAAAAACCACCATGCTTTAACACTGCTTTAAAATTCCTTGATCAAAATGACAAATAGGGGAATTTAATTTATGGGCTGTTATTTGGAGTTTTCTTTATTGAGACACCAAATTGAAACCTGTATTTTTTTACTCATCTAAATCTATTCCTTTCTAAATTATTCATCCTCAGTCTTCACTGGCAAACTTAAAAATCATGAATATATTTTAAATTATATATGCATGTAAAATATTTTGCACCATGAAGGATCCTGCAGCGTTTCAAAAAATTTAGCTGGTGACTGCAAAGCTATAAAATCTCCATTTCCTTCCATTTTGTTTTCCTTTCATGTCTCACCATCGTAAATTTCTTATCTCCATTCAGACTGTGTTTATATCAATGAAGTGTCAGACCTGTAAAATACTTTTATGTTAAACCTTTTTCTGCATACGAATGACAGACGACATTTACAAGTGGTTACATGTCCCTCATCATTTAGAATATTCATTCAGAGAAATCACATTAATATTGACCCCAAACTGTCAAGAATCAGCTTCCTATTTTTGACCAGGTAAACTTAGGCAATGAAAACATTAATTATCAATAACATTTAATAATTATTTGATATTTGATTAATTTAACAAGTGACAATATTCTTTATCAGGGGAACAAATGCATGTTAGCAACAAAGAAAATTGCAGCTATTTTTAAATCACATTTTTCTCTTCACATTTTAGTAATTGTGAATGTCAATGTTTAGCTTAAATAAGAGGCTAATTAGCTCCTCTTGGTTTCGCAGTGCAGCTTTTCCTTTTATTGATGAGAAAATCAATAAATATGTATCTTTTTATCAAAGAAATTGTGATGTTTGTAAGTTGGAACTTAAGTTGAAATACAGAATAGGTCTGTTTGGATATGATCGTGTGATTTACAGATGTTTACAGCCTGTCCTACCGTCTCTATCATATAAGCTTCATCTGCTAGTTAAACACACGACACATATAAAGTAAATCACTTAGAAACCAAGATAAACTTCCATCAAATGTCACAACAAAACATAAACAATGTCTGTCTGACTGACTTGATGTTTTCATTTATTCACATTTTCTGTGTTCTCTCAAGTGTTTGAGTGTGTGTAAAGTAGCTATAATAATTTTTATAGTTGTCATTTCATCCCATACATGCTTTGCAGCTTGTAGAGTTGTGTGAAAAAAACCATCACAAAAAAAACATTGTTTTTTCTTTTAATAAAAAAATGTTAGTGACATAAAGCACAAAGAGCCCTGAGGCAGGGACAGAACCAAAAAGCTGGTTATTGACTTATAACATAAATAAAATGGGCATCCATCATCAGCAGGACCCACATCGAGGTGGGCTTGGTGCTCATGTTTCTAGGGCAAACTGGAAGACGACCTGACCTTAGAGAGATTGTGTTTTTTGAGTTCTCAGAACGAACCACCTCCCTTTAAATGTGCTCTTAGCTTTCCACCACGGCTCCACTGAGAGCGCGTTCGCAACTAAACAAAGCAAAAGATATTACCGATCACACCCAGGTTATCTTCACTTCCATCGTCTGCCATCAGGCAAGAGACACAGAAATTAAAAAACATCAAAAACCTGTTTTTATCCAAAAGAAACAACGCTGAACTAAAATAAGACGTGTTCCATATTTTCCTACATGATGAGCTCAAATGTTCTGTCTTATTTGTTACGTTTATGCTTTTATTTCTTGCCCCCTTATCTCTCGTGCCTTAGGTTAAGTCAATTGCACCATCAATTTTCTTTAATCAAAAGTGACAACAATAACGATTTAAAATCTTACTTTTCTTAATCAAAATTAACGACAATAACCATTTGTTATCTAATTTTAGCTTAGTTTAATTTTTGTTGTCACCAAGAAATCTTAAAAAGTCATACAGTTCTCACTGTCTTAAAATTAAGAAAACACAGACTCATTGAGTAAAACCTAAAATAAACGTGGAAAAAGTGTGTGTGAAATTCAAAAAACACCCTAAATGCCTCTGTTAGAATTCAGGGGGTAAGTCACAGGGCGCTTGTGCTGTTAAATTACATTTAATCAAGTGATCATGATAAAATGGGAGTATTTCCTCGCGAGGTTTTGCAGCTTTCTGGTCCAGAACATTCATGTGTGTTAACAATCAAAATATTGTCAATATAAAGTCCAAACTTCAACCTGATTAAAACCTTCTAACCTTATAAGAGCTGTGCTCAAACAAAGAACTGTAGCACCACTGTGAAGAAAAACAATGCATAATTTCTCCACAACAATGTAAAGCTGATATCTTACAGAAAATGACTTCAAGTTATTGCAGCTAAACGTGGTTCTACAAGCTACTCGGTCATGAGATGTGTTTAAGTTTTCACAAATTATTTAGACATTTTGGTTTAGTTTTTATTCAGTTAATAACATGGTTGCACAGGGTATATTTTTTGATGATCTGAGGATTTATACATACTTCTAAGGCCATATAAGGATGAGATGTGAAATTTTCGAACTAAGAGGTTGTATGTCTATTTTCATGTGTTTTTACACGTTTATTGTTAAAGCAGTGCGACATTGTCCTACATACAAGAAGAAGAGACACAGGACACAGGCAACAGAGTCACATCATGCTTTTATGACGAAAAAGAAATTAATTTACAAGACAGACAGCATATAAAACAATTAGTGAAATAAAAAAAGAACTTGTGTGTTTTATAGACAAGTACATTATTATTAACCTTTCTTTTGAGACCAAGCAGTTATGGGACTGAACAAAACCGGGGTGATCCCTGGAGAAAGAAGCAGCAGTTAAATCTTCTGTTTCTATACCTACACTATTTACAGTTAAACAGTCATTTTCCTCTGTCAGACATGGCAAGGAGGTCTACAGATTTGATGACATGATATGGCTAATAGATCTAATATGTACACGTTCTGTTCTTTGCATCCCAGGATCAACACATTATAGCACATAATACATATTAAAAAAGAACTCTGGTGCTGTCAGATGGTGCTGCAACCAGAGAGGAGTCCAAATTTGGTCTCCGCTTAACAGTCTTCTTGATGTTCCACTGACATCTGTTAATGAGTGACCATTTGACATTGCTCCATCTGACAAGCTGAACTATAAATCTATACAAAAACTGGTTTTAGCTTGAGCACTCAGCACCCATTCCTAGATTTCACAAGTCAGTGACAACCCTGTCAGAGAAAAATATTTATGCATTACTACACAAATCTAAAATTGAGTAATCGATACACTTTTAAGGTGTCAGATTGATATGTAGACAGACAGAGAAATTGAGAAAAAGAGAAAAGACAATAATGGAGAGAAGAGGATGCGTGAACTTGAGCCACATTTGAGAAATACAACTGATGCCTTTGTGTCTCTGTACTGCAGGGCTGCAACAAATACAGAGCTTCCTCTACAGAAGGGAGGTGACATAGCGGGGCTTTAGCTCAGACATGAAGAAAACAAGTATAAATCTGGCATCTTCTTGATCTTAAAAAAAGCTAAATCTTCATTAAAGGAAATGTGGAAACCTAGGAATGAGTGCCAGTCAGGTCTCCAGGAACTCTCTGTGCAGCTTTCTACACCAGAGGGATCTCAGAGATTGACAATGTTCAAGACAAATCAATTAAAGTATCCCATTAATAATCCTATCCCCGTATTGCATTGATCAGTCCCACCATACTGCTTGGAATATCAATCCTGTTATCTACAGCTTATATGCCAGAGCATCTGTTTGTGGTCACATATGTGTAAAAGTACAATCATCCCAAGTAAACGGGTTTCTTGTGTTAAATGCAAACTCCTTTTCTGTATTTGGGAACTTGAGTGATTCATTACCTCTGGCTTTGATTGGTCTGAACACATTTTAACCGTCTTACTTGCTCCGTTTTGACCAGTCCCATGGCGCCAGCAGCACCCTTGGCTCTCCATACAAGTGCAGGTGAGGCTTTGGCAATACCAAACACTGTTTACAAAGTGGCATGCATAGATTCAACCTGCTAAGACCAAAAGAAAGATTTTTATTTAGAGTGGCTGATCATTCACTGATCAGCACTCAGTCAAATGCAGAGAAAGTTTAGCGCTGTGACGATTTGTGGTTGATGTTATGAATCTAATCTGCTGACTGGTTCCCATCCAATCAGGATCAGGTCCTCTTGCTTCTGATCAGATCGAGGCTTCTCTGAGAGGAGATCAATCCATGGCTATACAAAAGTCAGTCATGAAGCCAACTGTCTATTCAGTCACACTCCCCCAGTCATTTGTTGTGTTGTTGTGTCCTTGGGCAAGACACATCGCCCTCCTTGCCTCCAGTGTTGGCATTGTTGGTGTATGAATAACTTTAAATGTTACAGTGGTGATCAGAGAGGCCACATTTCCATCAGTTTGCTCCAGGACAGCTGTGGCTACACATGTAGCTTACCATTACCAAGTGTAAATGAGGAGAGGATGAATAATGGATCCAATGTAAATGCTTTAAGTGCCGTCAGCAGTAAACTGAAATATAAATCTAATCCATTATTATTAGACAATATCTTGAGTGTTTTTAAAGAATCTCAGTTTCACCTCCACAAACCAATACTACAAGTACGGGCTGTTGCGCACATTGACCACCAGGTGGCAGTGTCGTTATATGAAACCAGGTTAAGGAGCAGACGTCGGCTCAAGGTTAGATGGAGCAATGATCATGTCTAAGATGGTTCAAACAGTCTTTCAGTAAAGCTCTGCGACAGGCCCAATTATACCCGATTTCAGCTCACAGTGACAATCTCCATCACCATCTTTTTGTCCAGCTGTGGAAATCTTGGGTAAAAATAATATATCTGTCTGACGGATACCGTATAAAAGGCTATATGCAGTTATAAAAAAGAGCAGATCCAGACTCCAGTATTTCTATGACAGTCTGTTCTTAGAGGTCTGTTATGGAAATGGAACTAATAAGCCAAGTAATCACCCAATCAGCCAAGCTCACTTCTCCGTCATCCCATTACTGCTCGTCTCAGCTCTGATAATTTAGCTGAAGTCTAATCCAATCAAAACCGCTACTGTAGGATGTGGAGTGAGAGATGAATTTATTTCCAGCTAATGCAGAATCCGAAATTGCAAGAGGCAAAGGCTGCAGAAATGCAGTTTTCAAGGTGAGATTGAAATTGTGTCTTTTTAGCCGAGTTACTGAGCTGGCTTAGTTTAATAGAGCAAAGATGTCTTTAATTTAGAGCCAGAATAGAAACAATCTCAAAATCAACAAAAAACAACCAAACAAAAACAATCATATCATTCAGACTCGGCTGGTGATAAAGGGCATGATAATGGCGACTGAGGGTTTTTTTTAATTTGGGTTTGCATCTTTGAAGACTTCCCCAGGTGTCTTTGCAGCGACGTTTCTGCTGATGTAAATGGGGCATCTAGATGATGGTAATGCCAAACAAGGACAAACCAGAGAAATGAGCAAGGGATTGCTCAGCCTACTTTCTTAAGATTCAGATGAGATGAATCAACGTGTCCTCCAGCAGCAACTACAAACACAAGACAGTCTCTCAGCCAGAGTGAAGCAACGACATGACTGCCAAGCTTTGCGCATAATTTCTCTGAGGAGAGCTACTGAAATGACTATATGGGGAAGAGCCAATATCTGTTAAAATCTTTAAGAATCTACTAAAACTTCTGACTGCAAGAAATTTAAGGTAGAAAGAGATTAAGCTTGAGATTCTTTAGCTTTCAAGGACTTCTGTGGTCTGACTTCATTCCAACTTCTGAAGATCTTTTTAGTGAATGAACAGCCTTAACTCAACAGGTAGAAAATGAGTGCAGGCTTTGACAACAACCCACCACTTTCCACATTTGTAAACGTATCACGGTATCATCAAGTGAAAATGTATCCAGCATGGCTTTCATCTCCAGAGAAAGATCCCAGCGAAGCACTGTGCAGAGCGGCAACGTTCAAGACATGATTTTTAAGGAATGAGGAGGTTTTGAGATGGAAACAAGAGTTTTTTTTTTTTTTTTTTTTTTACAGGGAACCTGGGTCACCCCTTTCATCTTTTAACTCCGATGATCCAGTCACTGCTCTGTGTTTGGTGGCATCACGAGCAGCGACGGATCATGATACTACAACACCGACTCACCAACCACACACAACACGTGTCTACTACCACACGACCATACTCCAGCCTAATACTGTGAACAGGGACAACAAGGGTAGGGAATGCTAAAAAGACAGGGGAGGGGAAGAGGGAAAGAAGACAGGCAAAAAGGAAAGGAGAAGAAGGAAATAAAATGAAACACTCCCTCGACTATGCTTACATTTGTGAATGATGTTTACACAATAACACCATCGACAATCACTATAGACATTCCCACTGTCTTCTAAACCTAGTTAACACTGAGAAAAACCTGGGAATGGGAACACAGAAGGGTTGGCTCGGGGGAGAGGAGACATCCATAAAGGCAATGTCCTGTTCTCAACACCATGAGAGGCAAAATGGCAACAGACACTGTTAAAAAACCAGGCCATTTTCTTCATCTATTCTCATTTTGTCTTATGAATCTTTAACAGCTGTTCAGCTATTCACCCTGACACGGAAACGGTGGTTTCATCATCTCTGACAAGGGACAAAAATGGAGTTTTGCATGATTCATTTAGGTAGAATTTGAGCTTTTCCCTCACCTGCCAAAAATGAATCTTCAAACTGAAAATTTGTGATAAAAGTGGGTTTCCTTTAGATCAAAGGTTAACAACTTTATACACTATGGAACTAACTATTTAAATACTAAATATTAAGTATTTTGATCTAAAGTGGCAATGCTATCAACATATTGATGAGGGTATGAATTAACAGTAAA
>JBBDHI010000008.1:10826266-10844130 GCA_037177115.1 Craterocephalus stercusmuscarum
TGTTGTGGACCTTTTAAAAGATCAATTCTTCTCACAAAGAAACTTTTTTGAACAACCAATATTTGCATTAGATGAATAAAGCAACTAAATGCATGAAAAACTCATGGCAAGCACACTATTGAACTGTTTAACTGGAAAATGGGAGGAACACCTCTTCAAGGACTTTGTTTCTCCCAGAGGACAAGATTTCTGTAATTACAAATGAAAGGCACAGTCATTTCTTAATTAAATTTGAGCATTTATGTCAGAGACATTGAGCAGAACTAAAGGGATGTTTGTGTCAGACTAAGAGACAAATACTAATTAATTATAAGTACAGGTGACCTTAAAACTTTCCTATCAGACCCAAAAAGCTGAGGATGAAAGTGAAAGACAGAGAAAGTGCAGCAGATGGACAGACAGAAAACAGTGAGTGGAGAAATGAACAACAGATTCTGAAACCCTGAGGTCACGTCTGAAAAAATTCAGCTAGAAAAGTAAATTAAAGTAAGCGAAATGGAAAGCGGAAAGGCCTCAAGAGGAAAAGAAGAGGTAAGAAGGAATGATTTATCATGTAGGTAGTGAAAGAAAGAGAAACAGACAGACAGAAGCAATGCTGAAGGCCAGGAGGCTGTAACAGAGTGATGAAGCAGGGTGGGCCTTTGGGGAAATACTTCCCAACTGTGTTATTTGACCGGAGGTAGAAGGCTGCTTATTACTGACCAGGATCATGCCCTTTATTTTACACCCTATATGCACAACAACAGTGGCTGTCAGCACCTGAAAATCTTCACAACCTCTCCGGACACACACGTTATTTCACAATCAAAGGTAGTAACCCACTTACTCAAGGTAAATGATGCCAGAAGCAAGACCATTAAATTCAGGTTCACCTCTGATGCAACACAAGGCTCTGTACGGTAATTCCACTCTTTAAGAAAGAGTAGTGTTTTATTGTGTATTTTCGTGTGTGTGGGGATTAAAATGAAGGGCATGCCAGTGTGTGTGGGTAGTCATAAGCCTTGAGGATGTAAGACTTTGCCCTTGTAAGTGCAATCACCTCAATCACAGTCCAGCCATCTAATGGAAGCAATCCTCCATGTAGGACATCTTAAGACCCTTGATGCATTTCCCAAGGTTGGAAATCATCCTCAAAACACACACACACACATGCACACACAGAGCTGTTCACATGCTGAGATCAAAAGCTCCTTCAGTGCGCTCACATACCCCCGGTCACCTTCCCAATCAAATCCTTTCAGTGCAGCCCACCATGGATTGTTTTCTCTTTTCACACGCTCCCTCCAGTAAAAGATGATCCCCACATTTACCTTCCTGAAGCCATAACCTTCTGTATTTCCTAAATCCCCAACTCCATGCTGGGTTTAAGCCCTTCAGTGAGGTGCCACACCAATCAGGCCATCCACGACATCATTCATCATACTATAATGATGAATAATGCAATATAAACAATTATGAATGATGTTGATATGTATTTGATTAGCTTTGGAAAAGCTTTGGACAATTAACCAAACGAGTGGTGACAACACGGCAATGAGATAATTAGGTTAATGTAATCTAATCTGTTATTAACAGCTTCATATTTAAATGCACATTGGTGCTCGTAAAAAAAAAACAAATAAGATGGACCCGGGTTTTGGGGCCGCTGATAAATGCTAATTCATATTTAGAATATATTGCCTCGCTTAACATCAGTTCGCTGTTAAGCCTTTGCTTGTTTTCCGTTTGATGGCCTTTAACTGTTTTTTTAAAGCTTTGTAATGAAAATACAAGCCTTTACTATTCTTAAGGCTCTAAAATGTTTACATATTTCAGGTCTAAGTTCACATGAGGTAATCTACACTTTTTCCATTCAGATGCTTCAAACATGTTTTTTCAGATGTGACAGAGTGATCATTCACACCTACACACTATGCAGAGACCTGTTATTCATGGCTAACCATGGACAGCAATCAGCACATCAATCAGGTTAGAAGCTGTCTTTCTATAAACTTGTCATAACTTTCATGTAAATTAGCAGTGCAACACAAAGAAATTAGCTGACTGTTATTATTAATTCAGTTATGAATAGACAAGACTATGTCCAGCCTGTCTGTCATAGATACTGAGCTAAAATAAAAAAATTATATGAACAATCCTCACTTTTGTATTTCAGTATCTTAAGCATTAAGCTGTTTCAGCGATGGTAATTTTGCTTTTCAGTCCTGCTCCCTAATGAACATGCCACCTATATAGCACTATACTTAATGACTTAGTGGCCAATCAGTGACTTACTGCCTGTCAACAGTTAGCTTGTTGGTGTTTTTCTCCAGTTTGGTTCTCAGTTTCTGATTAAGGTGAAAAAAAGTGTAAAACTTTGCTAAAACTTGTCAAATTGCAAAATGCCAGAAAATATTGACACTTGACAGCTGTGCTCCATGCATCCTAAATGCTTGGCTTCTGGACGTCATTGTTCATGCTTGATTAGGGGCAGTGACTGAATGATGTTTACTTTGTGGTCTTTAATTTTTCTATTTGTTTATTATACAAGTGCTGAGTCCATCATCATTAGCTATCGTAGCAAAGATTATTCGTTGTGCTGCGTTAGCCTTGACTGCTACATGTTAGTCTGTGTGAGACGAGTCGGTTACTGTTCATTAAAAGTAGCTTCCACAAGTGGCTGCTGCTGCATGAATGTCCACACCATTGAATCTATTAAATAGCTGCTGTCAACAACAACTATTCCATTGTGTTGACATAAGGCCTTGGTGATAATTTCAAATAGTGTTTGTATTGAATTTCCTGGTTTAAACCTCATGGTCAACAATCTACATAAGTATTAGAAAGGCTGTGATCTATGGTTCTGAAATGTGTCCAGCGTAGCTCCTGGTGTGCAGAATATTCACGTTTTATGCAGAGTTATCGGCAATATTCTGGAGATGCTCACCTAGCCTCTTCCCTAATTATGTGCTTGTAATAATCTGTTGTCTTGCTGTGGAACATTAATCAAAACAGCCAACCTGAAATAAACCCAATTCTTCTTCATGGAGCTCCAGCAAAATGATTTTTTTAAATTAATAAATATATCAAACACACTCTGCTTCTGGTTATATGTGCTTCTCTCTTTTCTTCAACATCTTTCCCCATGAGTGGCTAAAAACCACCACTTTTCCACCCTGTCCACTCACAGAAAAGAGACATCTGCAATAAACACCTGCCAACATGGAGCCAAACTGTTTGACCCACATTCTTGTTATTTTTCTGTCAGCCTCCAAACTCTTTCTGTCTTTGGCTCATCGCCCTTTCAACCATCTCTTTCATCTTAATAAAATTTTATTTGATTTTATGCACCTTTCCTGTCTCTCTTTTTCTGTTAATCATGTCTCCCGCTCTGTTCAGTTTTCCACCATGTTGAATTTCAAGTCATTTCACTGACAGGACAACAGAGCGAACTGTGATAACTACAATTACTACATTAAAGGAGTATGTCTATGCAAGCACTTGTATTGTATTGAGGAATTCAACATTAGATAACGGGAAAAGTTTATGGGTAATAACAGTGCTTAAGTTCTCCCTGGAAAAGTGGGCGTACTCTCAATTTTTTGCCCATTTTTTAAATAAAGTGCCCAAATAACACCATTACATGTAAGATTTGTCTCATATTTTCTGATACATGATCCTATGGTCGCAAAATATCATGCTTTATGTTGGCCCAGCAATAATAAAAGCTAATTGTACATTTGTGAGGACATTGATCCACCTCTTTCTTTGACTCATCAGTCCTCATGTCTAATTCAGACTTAACCAGTTTAACCAATAAATCCTAGCCAGTTAGAGGCACAGTAGACTGGGCCATGGATTAACAAAGGACAATTAGGCTTGCAGAAAAAAAGAAATAGTGCACATCACAGGGGTTTAGAAGTGGGTATACCGAATGCTGACTGGAAAATGGGTAAGTGGGTATACTCTGTATACCTGCGTATATCCTGGACTACACCACTGTGTAAGAATAAAGCCAGATAAAGCTGGAAAAAGGGATACTACTAGTGCTACTACTACTACTACTAGTACTACTACTACGGTCATTTAGCAGACGCTTTTATCCAAAGCGTCTTACATTTGAGAGAACATCACAAGCATATAATTAACGAGTGGGGTACAGCATGAACAGGTGGACTGCTGGTTGTCCATGTAGTTATGTCAAGTGCTAAGAACGTGATAAGGGCTTTTTTTATTTTAATGTGTGCGTGTGTGGTTTGTGCGCATGTGTGTGAGTCCTATCTCAACAAGTCCTATATAGAATTCCCAAGACATAATTTGCTATCGTAGAACCATTGCAGTAAGAATACTGTCTTACCTCGCATGGCAGTGTGTACCATAGAGGAAAAACTGTTTTGATTTAACTTGTCGAGCTTCAAATTCAACAAGAAATTCCTTATGTTTTAGTATCGACAGGAAGAGAAGATTAGTGATGAAAAATCCAAACAAGTTAATGATCTGATTTTAATTATCTGATTTTTCTGGTCACTGCAAACCTCCCACAGGTATTTTACATGTTTTGGATCTATGCAAACAGCAACAGTATAAAGTGAGTTTCACGTTCCGGCTGTACTGAGGATGCTCTTGGCTCAAGTTCAGACACCCATAAGAAATGGCCATGAAATCACACCCCCATCTCTCACTATCATTGTTGAGAGGGCAGAAGGGAAAGTAGCCAAGCATGTTGTCCAGAGGGGGAGAATCAGGTGTAGGCAATTGCTCAGCCATTGAATGCAACAAGAGAAAGGATGAGAGGGAAAATGAGAGAAGTGACAGTCTATAATTGGAACTGGAGAAAGAAATAAGGCTGTGGAAAAGGAATAAGAAAGAGAAATGGGGGGTAAGATGAAGCGGAATGGGGAATGCTGTCTAAAACGCCTCATGCAGACCTGCTGGCATAGGCCATATGCACGCTGCCACTGTGTAATACACAACCATTCATGTCATGTTACCTTGTATATCTTGCAGTTCAGCAGAAAAAGTAGAACTGTGCTTGTATAAACTAAGCTACACAAACCAATCCAGCTTTTGTACGCAGCCTAAAAAACACATATCCTTTCAATTTTCTATTTTGCACAATATAGGGCTACACATTGTGCGCACAGTCCATAACTCATGTGCAAAGTTAATGTAATGATCCAGAAAAGGACTTTTGCCCTGCGATGTGAAACATGACAGCATTCCACCAGTGGCTTATTTACATGCTTCACTCAGGCAGCTTGCGATCACATTACAGAATGCCTCTGGTTGCAAAACCACAATTTAATAACAAGACATATCTGGTAAGAAAGCATGACCACACGCAGACACACACATAATATCTCCCCCTCATCCTCTTTCTGTTTGCTGCAAGTATCTGAGGGCAAGTAAGGAGTGTTGTCAGTGTGGGTAGTCATCAGCCCGGAAGATCAGCAAACACGCTGCTGTGTTTTCCAGTGTCTCTGCGCTCCATTTGTAAAAACACAGCAGGAATTCAGGGTAAAATGTACACTGATGTCAGTGAGTGTGTGAAGTATAAGTAAACATACCCAGGACTACAGCGAGGTCCCTGATGCCTCCTCATCTGTCCAGCTGTGTGCGCGTTTGAATGTTTTCCTCTTCTCTTGGCCGACAAGTGGCCGTCACTGCTCCATGCACGCGTTTCCTCTGATCTTCTGAGCTTCCTCAGGTTGTCTCGCTGTTAGGTCTTGGCATCAGCAGCTGTATCAAACCAACCTCTCATCCCCCTTCTTTGCTTCCCCTCTCCCTCCTGCCCTCCCTCCAACCGGCAGCCTTGTGTGTACAGAACACACCTCCTTCTACTCCTTGTTGGTTGTTGCACCCCCACAAAAAAAAAAACACGGGCCTGCACAGAAGGTGGCTCACATGAGACTTTCCCTCTCCATGAGTCCTTAGCGGTTCAGGGTGCCCTTCACCCCCCCTCCCCCCCCCCGGGCATGGATGGAGGATTGTGGGAGAAGTGAGGACGGACGGGGAAGGAGCGTGTCGCTGGTGTAGCTGTTGCCTCTGCCTCCTTCTGTATGAGCGCCTCTCTCTTGCTTTGCATGCTTTTCATCTCTCTCTCTCTCTCTCTCTCTCTCTTCAGCTCTCACCACCCCCACCCTCGCTTTCCTCAGTCACTGTCTAGCTGCTCCTGCTCTCGCTGTTGGCTCTACAATTCAGTGTGCTGCCGAGCGTATGGTGGAGGGAGTCACTCTAAACAACCAGCCGGGAAGAAAATGAGGAGAAGGAGAGCAGGGATTACAGGATGGAAACCTAGGGAAGAGGAAGATAAAAAGACAGTATTTATGTTACAATTGATGATAACAACATGATAATAATTGAGGAATAAACCAATGAAATGCTTGATGAAATACAACTACAATCAATCAGAATTCATAGCTGTTTTTGTTTGGTCTTTTCCAGCTCCAACTACAAAATAGCTTTCCCTACAAGGAACGTCTTAATGAAATTGTAGGGTGATTGGTTGAATGTATAAATGCAACATTAGAACCAGCCTAAAAGGAGCTATAGCCGTTATCACGTCCAGCTACTTTAGTTAGCAATAGCGGCTAGGTTTTTAGCTTTTGTGTGACGTTCTTTCTCTGCCAATGGGGTTAAATTTCGGAACATCCGGATTGTGATCAGCTAGTAAGAGTGTTCCCCTAGGGATCTGGAAGTTACGAAAGTTAACACTATTGGCAGAGAAAGAGCGTCACGCTAAAAAACTAGCCGCTATCGCTAACTAAAGTAGCCGGACGTGATATCAAGTATACTGTAGCTCCTTCAAAAAACAATGAAAATATAGCTACACATAATCAACCAATCTTAAAGTAGCAACGTAGAGATGAGTTGACTGCATTTCTTTTCACCAAAGAGGAAAATATAGTTTAACTTTGAAAGGTTGTTTGAGAATGTTTCAAAATGCCCCCTTACTAGTGGTGTAAGAGATATAAACAATTCAAGCAATTAAAGGACTATAAAGCCCTATCTCCTCTGTTCTTTTTCTGCATTTACTCTAAACTAACTACAATTCAGCTTGTCACAAAGTGGGACCTTCAGATGTGACCTTTAAATCCCCAAATCCACTCTAACATTTAAAGGCATCTGGTGTAGACATTAAATTTGGGGTCAAATTCATCTGTTGCATTGTGCTGCAGTATTCTTAGTCAAATTGGTCCAAACCCTTCCTGATCACAGCTGAATTAATAGTATAACAGGGAAAAGGAGAATTTTGATTGCAAAATTTACTCTTTGAGAATGTCATTCCTCCAGTGGACTTGTTCTGTTTAATCACCTCCCCCTTTTTTGCCTGAAGCATGCACAGAAAGGAAACGAATTAGAGTGAAGGAAAATAGACATTTTTATTGTTCGGTCCTGTTGCCTTGTCAGGGCAGATTAAATCACAGGGTGCTGAGGTTGAAACACACACACACACACGTACAAACACACTCCTCTGGCCTTACTGATTGCCCCTGAGCTCAGTAATAGCTCATTGCAATAGAGGAAAGGTCTGTCCTGGAAGCCTGAGGCCAGAGGTCAAGCCAGCCGTGGTGCCTGGTGAAGGCCAAGTCCAGCAAACACCTACCGCCCAAACCTCTGAGCCAAGCAGACCCCCAAATCAGAAAAGCACTGATCAGTGATCAGAGCTTATCAGGTATAGTGCAGATCCTCCCCCTACCCTTGATGGAGCAAATTTGACTGAGAGTTGCTGATGGGTGGCAAAGATATTGCCAGTGTAGTAGTCCTAAAAGGTCTGAATTCAAAGGTTTGACCAAGTTGAAAAGGTTTTGTCCCTCTGAGATGGAGGGAAGATATGACTTGCCAATAGAGGTGCGTGAGGAGATGAAAACTATAGATCAAAGTGGTATCCGGATTCATTCCAGATTTTAGTGAGGTTTCAACCACTGCTCTTGGTACATGCAGTGATGTGGGATTGAACTGGTGAATACAGCAGAGCCACGAGAGAAACAGGTTTAGCCAAGTTTGAGGGTGGGTGAGAATCCTACATTAACGCCAGTAGGTAAACGCTCCAGTACTGGATGCCCAGTAATGATATCTGAATTGGACAAAGCCAAGTATTGCCTCGACAACCTAGGGACCTTCCTATCGCTGAGAAAGTCTGTGATGACAGTCCACCTGACTGAAGGAAGAGCTGGCCAGGAAAACTGTGACACATTGGAACAGATATGAAAAACAGGGAAGGATATTCCTTTTAACTCAATTAATGTAAGCAACAAAGGACAATTTGAGTAAAGACCAGCACTTGAAGTCTCCCTTGGTGACTCTGGATAAGACTTGTGGTACATTAGAGGCACTTTCCTTTCATGTTATGATGTTGTGACACTGCTTAAGAGTCTGCAGACACATTCATGGTGTGTAGTGAATATGCGTATGTCCTCACAGCAGGCACACAGACTGAAGATTATGCAGGCAAATGGAAGGACTATGGGTCACCCAAGCGACAGTATACTCTCCCAGAGACTCTAGTTTTTTGGGAGACTTTCGGATCCACTGACATTTAGGACAGAATAGAATGGCATTTGAGTTCTGAGTGTGTGTGGGACGTGGGTCAGACATCAGTGTGCTGAGTGACGTGGCTGGAATATAAGATGTGGGAGAAACCTTTTTGAGCGAGTTTATTGTAGAGTCACTGCTAGAAAATGATTAATTACAGAGCAAAATACCAGTAAATGTATAACACATTTAAACTGTAACTATTTTTTAATTTGATGTGTGAAAATAAGTTTACATTGACTTCTTCTTGTAACCTCATGTTCAAGGATTAAAATTTGCAAATTAATTCCAACAAAGAACAACCCTGCTTAAATGTGAATCATGCATGAATCCTATATGGTTATGGCATTTCAGCCGCCATGCTCCCTATCAGCAGCTGTGTCATGAAACTAATAACCACAGACTTGTTCATAACTGTTATGGTTGGCAGCTTCCCCACATTTCAGCCTACTTGGAAGGGAGGTCGGTCTGTCTGAAGCCAAAAGCCTTACATCTGTGATTGCTTGCACTCATAAAAATACCTCCCCTTCTCATATAACCTGAGTTATTTCCCATCATGTAACTCTAGCCTGGAATGTTACAACCAGACTGTGACACAGAATGCTGTCATATATTAGAAATGGACACGCTTGGTATAGATTAAACCAGGCGAACACCGGAAGTAGACCTCCCACCATTGTCGAGGGGGCATTTCTGTGCATGTGTAAGCAGAGCAGAAGGGAATTGGACAATTTGATTAACAATATCATTGAAATCTGGAAGGACTCGCTCACATTTCTTGGGATGACGGGGTTCTAGTTATAATCGGGGCAGCAGAGTTATGGACCAGTCGAAGCTTGCAGAAGCTTGAGGGACGTCTGAGGAAGACCAAGGAGAAGGGAGTTACTGTAATTGAGGCGTGATGTGGCAAGGCTGTCAAGGATGACAACCAAACTCTAACCTGAGGAGAGGGGGGGGGGGCAAATTATCAGTGGTAAGGGAGAAGCTGTAAGCTGGTGCCCAGTTATGCATATTTCCAGTCAACATAGCAGGTGTATTTAAAAAACTATGGTTATACCTTTGCCCCATGTACATGGTCTACATGGTTAGAAAGCTTAGAGTTCCTTTGTTAGAAGCTTTTTCATTAGGGTGTGCAAAAAAGGCGAGGATTGCTATAACAGGTGGATGTTAAGGAGTTTTAAGTTTCAGCCAGGCTGAGGTTAACCAAGATTTGACTTCAAATAAGCAGAAACCTTTAAAGGTTTTATTTTGATAGCCATGATACAAAACTCACATTTATTTGCTTAATGTATGCCACTGTATTAAGTTTTTACAATTATCTGTCGATTCCTTGAAACGATCTTGCAACCTCCATGGGGGTCCCAACCCTACTTTGAGAACCACTGCTTTAAAGCCTCCAACGTGTGCTTAACAGTTTAAATATTCTGTGCATCTATGTTTTGTCCAAAAGAGAGTGGACTAAAAGGTCAACTTTGGTTGTGAGAAACACTTGGAAAATACACCAAATGTGTAAAGTGCAGAACGATTTTCTCTATATGCTAAACTGCAGTTTATGTGCTCTTGCAGGTATTGGATTCACTTGTTACCTGCTGTTATTTTAACAAGGTATTTCCAGTTTACACTGCAATCTGATTGTATATTAAACTGAAGATAGGGAGTGAATGATGGGAATAAACTTTTGCTTAAAAAAGATATAGATTTTTAACACACTGAAATAGAAGTTCAAGCACCGTGGTTTGCAAACCATATCAGACTAAGATTTGGATATAATAGCATTTTTGTAGTTTGATCGCTACAGAAAGATCAATACTTTCAAAATATTTAAGTTTTGAAAATCTGAGCCATAATCATGAGTTTGGTAGAAGCTTTTTGTATTTGCATAAGTGTGTTTTTTCATTTTTTTTCATGTGCTACTATCAAGCTTGGATGACTTAATCATTTCATGCTTGGCAGAAAAACCTATTCAAAAATAAAAAGTATTTGTTAAAAAAATATAAACTAAAAATAGATGTTTGAAGTATTTTACTAACTGCAAGATGATATGGCTTCTATATTAGCAGAGACCTGTGCTTTTCAGTGGTTAATTAAGTCTATTTTTGTGTGTGTGAGGCAAAGGCTTTCTCTCTGTCTGGCAGTAATAACCTGTGGCTATGTTGAGTCTCAGCAAGCAGCTCGCTCACCAAACTCTGACTAAGCTGACTGCAACACGTCTGGCAACAGCTTTGCTTTCAGTGCAGACCCAAATGAAACGCATTGACAAAACAAGGAAGGAACTTTTTGCCCTCTCTTGTTCAGTTTCTCCATGTCTTCAACTTTCTTGTCTACTTCAGTTTTACTGGGAAAGAAAGACTGCTTATGACACATCAATTACAAAGAATATGAGGGAAGAGAGAAATACTGTTTAGCTGGGGTGATGAAGGATGGCAGTGTAACAAAGTGTGTGTGTGTGTGTGTGTGTGTGTGTGTGTGTGTGTGTGCGTCTTATCAGTGGAAACAGACCTGGACGTGAGCAGGGTGGTGAACAGGGGGAAGATGTAGAAAGGGGTCGGGAGAGGGGTAGTGTAGGAAGGCGACAGTGAAATTGATGAGAATATAAATATGAGACTAGAAGAAGGCAGAGATGGAGAGATGAATGATAGAGAGATAGAAGTTATCAAAAAGGGATAATGGGTTTAAACATGTGGAGGCTAGGAGAGAAAAATTAAGCGAATGGGATGTGATCTGGGAGGAAAGGAAAGCAAAGGGAGGGACAGAAGAGAAGAGGCTGGTTAACGGAGACCATGCTTACAAGGTGATAAGGATGATGGGGCAGGAGAGAGGAGACAGGCTTCTGAAATTAGATTTTTAATGGACTGATCTGCACTGCAGGTGCTGTGAAGAAGGCCAGATACCCCTGACTCTCCCTGCTGGCTCTGGTCCAGAGTTCTGCCAGACAACTTGAGATTAGCCTGTTGCCCATCATAAAGATGCTGGATAGCAAGTTTTCTTATGGCTGCACATTATCCAAACCCTTTTAAATACTCCCAGTTAGCCACAGAATGCTTTTCCTATTTGTCTTGGCTCTGAGTGTATGAAAAGCATGATGTGATCCCAATTCCCACAGTGGATTTAGTCTCTTTGGCATTTGCAGGGTAGTGCTTCACAATTAGGTCATTGGGCTCCTGCTAAGTGACCAAAGCACTCCCGTAAATTGCTTTGGTCACTTGGCACAAATGCAGTCGTATATTTTCACACTATTAAGGCGTCTAAATGAGCTTGTTTACAACTCAAATTTGCAAGAGGCAACAAGGAGTTCATTTTTGCACATTTATCAGGTAAATAGCTCTTTAACAGCTAATTGTTTTCCCTTTTTGTGATTTTATGGCTCTACACGAAATGCACACGCTGTTGACTCTTTCATCCTTGCTGTGTGAGAGTTAAAAGTTCACACTAATGCTTAGGTAAGGTTGTATGTGCATTCTATATCCATGAGTGTGAAAAGGTTGCTGAGGTCAGAGGGAAATTCCTTTTGTGCACGAGGTTCTGCGTTTTTATTTGTATGCGACAATTTGTCCTTCTGTATGTTGCAAGAATACCAGCTACATGCACAACCATGAACATTGAAGAATGTGCATCACTTTTTCCTGCTGAGTATCTCTATGCCTTGGTCATTTGTAATTTTATTGCTAATTTTAAATTTAATTGTTAATTTTCAAAATTTTATTTCTAATTTTTAATCTTATTCCTATTTATCTTTATGGCATTCGGTGTGGCAGGCAAAGGAGGAAATTGTGTCCTGATTGTGCAAATGACAATGATGCGTGAGTTGAATTGAATTGAATAATGTCTGAACAGCTAAATCTGACATGATTATACATATGGGAATATAGACTGGGTGTTTACGGCTGTAAGTGTTGCATCTGCCACAAAGTCATTCTGGTCTGAGGGGAGTCCCATAAGTAAAAATTACTTATAAAATTATATTACTGAAATATTATTCTCCTCTTTTGTTCTGGTCCCAAACATCTTGTCCAGATGCAGGATGTAGAAATCCTAATTCGTCAGGATAGATACTCTATTTCGTCATGTTTTGGCAGCTAAGCGGTATGTTGTAAAAGTGGTGTGATATGAAAGTACTGTAACAGTCTGACAGTCTTCTTAATGGCCTGTCAGACCAAACAGCTTGTTTTTCTTGTATCTATTTAAGTAATGCACTGAAGAACAATATATGTGATCATTAATGTTGTAAATATAAACAGCCAATGATAACTTTTGTTCATCATTTTGTTTTGTTCATCATTGGATAATTTAGGATGATCCTGCACCGTGTGGCTTTAATTGCTGCTGTACAAACACTCACACTTCATTGCTGATGAGAAAAACTTGTTCCCTTATCATTCTTGTCATTATGCGTCGTCATCGCATCTGGGAGTTTTATGACTTTTACATTGTTTTACTAAAATGTGAACAGCTTGGACTGACACATACTGTCACCCAGTAAATGCTGCATTGTAATCAAGGCAAGGCAATTTTATTTGCATAGCACATTTCATGCGCATGACAATTCAAGGTGCTTACAAACATCAGAAACATTAGAGCAGGGTGCATAAAGCCATAGAAAGAATTAAAAACAAAAGTAAAATCACAAAATAAGGGAAAGAGAAATAAAGAAAGAAAGAAAGAAAGAAAGACAGAAACAAGGAAAAAAGGAAAACAGACAAGGCTCTTAAAATAAAGATATAAATATTCAAACCTCTCAGATTACTAAATTAAACTTAAATAGAAGCTCTGAGTAAAACTAAATGAAAATCCATATGAGAACCGAAAGCTGAATCTTTGAAAGAACCAAACTTTTCATCACGTTTTTGTAATTGTAAAGAGACACTTGATTATTTGGGGTAATTTGCAAGTGGAAATCCCCTATATGCTTTCCTTAAAGTTGATCACCAAGAGAAAGTCTGCATAATGAAAAAAAAATCTTATCCCACAAAGAGTGGGGCCCATGGTTCACTCTAGGACATTTATGTAATGAGGTGATTATCTGAATGACTGAACCACGGTGCCATTGCAAGTAGCATTGCCAGCCATTAGCTAAATAAATTCTGTGCAAAAATTTGATCTTGAAACATAAAATTGAAAAGTTGACACTCATTTAAGGAAAGTCAAGTTATGTATTTTTCTGCTAATCCTGGTATTTCTTTTGTAAACTGATCAACAGACAAGCTTCATGAGTTACTTCCTAGCATGCTTGCACCCTGGCAAGTAGCCATATGTCTAGTCCTTCATCTAATCCGGACTGAGATTGTGTCAGAGTGTACAGATGAATTACCCTGATCACAAGAGGCCGAGGCATGGATGCTCTAGCTTAGAGTCAACATGAATAGGATGTTCTTTATCTAATTAGACAGTGGCCATTACATGCCCTTCAGGACACTTAGACGGCTTGGCTCAAGAGGCAAACCCATCCCAAGAGCCCCAGTGAAAGAGTCTAATCTACAAAACCCAGTCATGCGAGACATTTGAGTTGAGAATTTTCCCTAAGAGAGCTTCTAAAGAGCTATTTTACATCATGAAAGTCAGCCTATTTTCCAGCCTTTTGAAAAGGAGACACCTTATTATCTTCTCGGACCCCTTATGGCACTGAAAGGCGCCCATTTATTGTCACACCATTTGCCAATAATGAGCGAAGTCAGTCCATTTCAGACACCCATACTCTCCAGTCTAGCAGATGCCATTAATAATTACCTGCCAAGCCTCGGCTGAGAGACGAACCTAATTAATTATACATGTAAACCAGGCTTTTTCCAAACTGAATTTTTAACTGAATGATACAGGTGTCAGTCAAACACAGCAAGCTGCAGCCAAAAAGCCGAACATCAGTCACTGTCACACTAGTTTATGAAGTGTTTGGCATGTTTAGAAATTAAAACTAGATGAAGGATGAGTCTTATTAATTATCATTAGAGAAAACAGTAGAGAGGTTATGGGAGAAAGGGAGTCCTGTCTCATAATGTAGTCTAGCAGGGCTGCACCAAAACTGTTCCTGATTTTCAGAATGCCAATTTCTTTTGTAAAACTAATTTTCCTCTGAAATCAGGTTTCTTCCTTTATTTTTGAGGGCACAAGTTTTCAAATAGGAAAAAGTTTCTGTTTCTCTCTTCCTATGCCAATAAATTGAATATATTTTGGTTGTTTGGGCTACAATAGATTTACTGGTGCTGCATTGGGAGATTGTCAAGCAGGAAGCAAACTTTCACACAACTATTGGTAGGATTTTAAGAAATCCAAAACAAAGCTACTGTTTGGTGGCAAAAGACCTTAGTGAGGCTTTATCAGACTGTAGAGGAGTGAATGCATTGGCCAGCATGGCGGAAATATGACTTTCATGGAATTATTCATCACAAAAAAATCTCACTACTACTGTAGCCAACCACATAAAATAACACCTACTGTAACAAGTAAAAAGGTTCTGAAAATCGAGGCTGAAATCCAACAACTAAATCAGACCCAAACTCCGCTATATGACGGTATAAATGAGATAAAAAGATGCCTCCTCACCTTCCACAGAACAATCAGGAACAATAGATGTAGTAATATCTCGAAAGGAACCAACATTATAGTTTAAAAATGACAGTTTTTAATGAAGAGTTTTAAAAGAAAATCTAAATATACATAAATAATCAAAGTAGACTTATCATAAGACGCAACATTTTTAATTGACTCAGTAATTTATGTTGTTTTAGTGCAGCGGCTTCTTTATTACACCAGCTAGTTTAATGTAAGAAAAATGAAGCATTGATAAATAAAAAGTCGTATGTTAAAGTAGAAAAGTAAAATAAATGTATCACTCTTTAGCTCCACGCATATATGATGTTCAGAAGGCAAAGATATTGGTGTGTTCTGAAAGGCTGGAACTGGATAGTAAGAATCAGTGCTGTAATGTACTGAGTGGTAGTTTCGTTGGGTTTAGTCCTCATTACATTTGTGTTTTATTTTCCCAGTTACCATTGGTGATCAGTCCTTCAGAATATAACCTGTCTGGTTGCCTTTGATTTCTGCCAGAACAGAGAATAAAGGATTATAATTAATTGTCAAGTAAGAGCAGAGGCAAAAAGTTCAAAATCAGCAAAAAGGATAAAAGGATTTTTTAAAACAGACTGGCCTAATAATGGGGAACCGGCCCTATTTTAATTAAAGACAAAAAGTAGGCTGCACGATACCTATGAGCTACACACACTTACACTTAAAATACCATAGTTATTACTGTATACAAAAAGGAAAACACAAAAGAAGGCAGGTCAGACCCCAACAGTGGCCCACAACTAACTAAACCACCAGTTAAACCTTCACTAGGGGAAGACCTCTGTTGTACAACCAAAGAAGAGTAAGAGGAGAATTTTATAAAACCATTAAAAGCATGCAAAACATATACATTGCTTGCAAAAAGATTGGGATACTCAGATTTTGTATGCTTTTAGGATGTTCCTGAAATGTACAATAACCTTTATAGATTCACTCAGTTTGACCTTTTCTAAACTTAAAATATTTCGTGTTTAATGACATGCTAAGTCTCTGCTCACACTGCTCATGTCAATATATTAAAATCAAATGACTGAGTTTTCATTGTTTCTGCAATAAAAACTTTAATGTTAAAAAGATTGTAAATTTAATCCTGATAAAGTAAGTTAGATTCTTTCAGTGCATAAAGAAAACCTGTTAAAAAGGACATTTCTACATATTTGGTGAATTAAAGTTTGCTCCATCCTTCATCTATGGTTCAGCTCACTTTCCTCACTTTCAAATCCTGTATTCTTACGAGACAAATCTAAAATGTTTTACAAAACCAAAACTCTGGACCACTTAAAGAAAACTAGAATTTTCCCTTACAATCGGAGAACAACAACTAAAGATGAAGAAGGATTGCTTCCGATTACAAGCGGTTGATCAAAATAACCAAAATTTAGACCAAAGTTTCTCACTTCCCTCTGCAGACGTGCTATTTTTCAGTGGTGTTGCAGCTGGTTGCAGCATGCAGACACCGTCCTTGCTCTCCCACACTCAGGCTGCATGACTGACATTGAAAACAGATGTAATCTTCCAACTCTGACACTCTGGTCGCTTGATTCCATTCTGGTGGCAGACGGCAGCCCCGCCTCCCGCCATCCTCCCATGTTCACAAAGCACACTCTCATTCTCAGATTGTCACCCCCTCCATCTCTCACATCTGTCCGTATAATGGCACCGCAGCCTCTCTTGATGCTTCATAATGATGACAGGCACCAGGCCGACAGGCGCGCGCCATGTGTGTCCCGCCGAAAAGCTCCCAGCAACCTACTTTCCTCTTTTGCACATCTGATTCTGTGGCTGCTTCTCTTCCTAATCTCCTCATTTCACCTGACATTAAAATGCATCATTATCATCAGAGAAAGCGAGCAAAGTGCTGGGATAGAAATACCCAGGAGGCGCCAAAGATCTGATGATTTGAGGCTTTGTGCAGGTGCTCGCGCAGATATTTGCTCATATTAATTTTTCAGCGTACTCTTTAAAGTGAGATTCAGACTTAGCAAGAAGAAAGTGAACAAACACGCCTACTGAAATATGGCAGTCAAGATTTTTTTTCTTGACCTTATTGGAAGAATATTTTGAAGAGTAAAATCACACTTTTCAAAAAGTTGTAGAGGTCTTTAGTAGCACATTTGGTAGAAAGATCCACCTGGTCTTGTTGGGGAACATCAAACCATTTTCTTTTCTTTACTCTTGAACAGGAAGCAGGAAAAGAGGTATCGAGTCTGCAAAATCACGTCCAAAAATTCTTCTGAGATGACATGGATCTGCTGGACGTCAGTGCAACATCCAAAACATTTCAAATCTTTGCATAAGCTGAGGAACACTTCCGGAAATCCTGAACATTCACATATTCAGGTTAAAGTTTTGGCTTTCCAACACGATCCAGGAACACAGTCGGGTCAAAGCGTAGGGACTAGGCTAAGTGGGAAAAATCATGGAGTGGCTTGGTAATAATCAGCTCGAAGGCCTGCATCCTGAGTGATATGAGGTGGATTAATGGCTTTAAAAGTTTTGAGTTTGGGGAACTCAAACTTTTACAAAGTCTCCATCATTGCTGAAATGTACAGTACCTGTCAAAGGTCTGGATAGAGTACATACAGGCTGTAGGATCACCAACCGGACCTCGTGGATCACTGTCCTGCAGGTTTTAGATGTTTCTCTAGTGCAACACTATGAGCAGTGATGGGATAGAATAAACACCCTTACTAACAGACGCTACTTTTTTCAGTAATGATAGTTTAACTAATTACTCTTTCCATCATTACAGCACTGTTACCATTACTGACATTTATTCACAGTGTGTT
>JBBDHI010000008.1:10886418-10897807 GCA_037177115.1 Craterocephalus stercusmuscarum
AGTAATCTTAAATCGTATCAGGTTAAGGTTTAAGATTACTCATTGCAGCTGTTCTTTTGGCCTTTTGAGTGTAGAGGGTGAATTAAATGGTCTTTGGGACTGAGAAAGGAAGCTGGTGTTCTTTAAGAGACCTCACATAAGCATGGGGAGAACATGCAAACTCAACACAGTAGGGACTTGAATCAAGAGCCCTCTTCCTGTGCGGTGCCTTCGACTGCTCCTTTCCTTTGCATGGCAGTTAAGATTTCTAAGTTTTCTTTAATGAATTTAGTTATTTCATAGCTTTCTTAACCATTGTGGACATGCTGGTGCTCTCCTCTTGTAATAATTCCTAGGAATTACTCTGTTTAATGGCTCCTCCCAAAGAGGGTTGGTAAGTAGCATAGCACTTTAGATGGATGAAGAGGGAGTTGCCCTCCCTGTGTTGGAAAGAAAATGGTTTAACAGACCAATGATTTAACAGTGTCACTCGTGTTGAGCAAAAACAAGACCTTACCAGCCAAATGACAGGCTTTTGTGAATACTGCCTCCTGTTGTTCACACCTCCAAATGAATGCACCATCTGCCACCCAAATCATTCTCCTGTTTTGCTTTTTAGATTTATATTCATTATCTAAGGCCTTTCTGTGTTTGGCCTCCAGTCAAAAAATGCTCTCTGTTCTCTTCCCTCATGTAGAAGGCGGTGGGAGCAGTGCGATCTCTGACACCCACCAGCTCCACCCTGTCCTCGCCTAGCAAGCATGGTGATCGCTTCATTCCCTCCCGGGCTGGAGCCAACTGGAGTGTCAATTTCCACCGCATTAATGTGAGTCTGCTGCAATGCACCCAGGATTTCACTCTCTGTCCAACCAAAAGCACAATGCTGACAAGATCAGAGTGCTGATTCTGGCCTTTAAACAAACATTTAATTTCCTTTGTTATGTTCAGTCTGTTTTATACCTTGACTGAAAATTCTTCCGCACATTATTTGTGAAGATTTGGTAAATTCATTTATTTTTGGTTTTCGTTCCCAGGAAATTGAAAAGTCACACAATCAGAACAGGAAAACCAAAGATGGCACCACTGACAGCAACAAAGGTAATCCATTTGCCTTTGTGTGAACAATTGTTCCACTACTCAGGGTTCACTTTTGAACCATCTCATCTCTTGCCGTGCCAAATAATGATAGCATGCCTTTTCACCAACGCCTCACAGAAAGTCAAAGTTCCCTTGGGCATCGTTGTAACATTACAGTAAGGTTAATTTAAATTGCTGGAGATTAGAGACATCTTGATATTTATCTGCTTTTTTCTTTCGTTTTTGGATGATTGCACCTGGATATGGAGTTTCTGTAGCACACAAAATGTCAAGAGAGAGCAGCATTTCTCTATTTTAGGCCACTATTTAATGATTCTGAATGAACAGCAGTTGTTCTCAGATTGCTTAGACTCCCTGTTTTCATATTCATATTTTCTGATAATACTGTCTCGGTTAACTGACAGGATGTTTTCATTTCAGAGGTTTTAGAGGAAAAGTGATTCTTTTAGAAGCATCAATAGCTGTTCATGTAAACTATTGCTGTGTGTTGAAACCTTTGGGCTAATGCTTGGATACTTGGACTGAGTTGGTACAGCCGACTTCGAGTGAAAATGAAATTAATCATATTGTTTGTCATAAGATGCTTTATTAAAAAGCAACATCATACATGTTTTATGATACTTTTTTCACTTACCACAATGAGTGTGTATCATTAGTTACTTTGTGGTTCTAATCCAACCAACCAGATTCTCTGCTGTGTTTTATCTATACTTAAAATGTGATTTTTGCATGTTTTTCTGATTTTGATGTCTATCTGTCAATTTTTTTAATGATATGAGTTTCCACTAAGTCTGGGAAGGCTCATGGAAATGGAAAATAAACACTAAACAAAGCTAAGAAAAAAAAATTCCCTGGTCTTTAGAGATGTAAAAGAGCTAAGAAGTTACAGAGAGAGGATAGTATTTGAATCGTTTTAGCACCATGGGTTGATATCCTCCTCGTATGTTCCTCTTTCTTCAGCGGATGGTCTGGCTTACTCGGCTCTGCTGAAGAATGAGCTGCTGGGAGCAGGCATCGAGAAAGTCCAGGACCCCCAGTCAGAGGACCGTCGTTTGCAGCCGTCCACTCCCGCAAAAAGGAGCCTTTTTAGTGTAAAACAGTTGACATATCTCTAATATCTCTGCTGTTTGTTTTATGGTGGCATTTTCCTGTGGATGAGTAATCCTTTGCTTTTTTTGTTTTGTAGTATTCTGTTAGTACTAAAAGGGCTCTGCCAGAAGAAGATGGAAACACAGTTTCTCCATATTCTTTGTCACCTGTCAGTAGCAACAGGTAATTAAATTTTCTCCTGACACCGATTAAACAGTCTTTTAGTATTATGATGTTAATTCTTCTCATCACGTTGTGTATTGCAGCCAGAAATTGTTACGATCTCCAAGAAAACCTACACGCAAGATTTCCAAAATTCCTTTCAAAGTTCTGGATGCTCCAGAGCTTCAAGATGACTTCTACCTCAATCTGGTGGACTGGTCTTCTCTGAATGTGCTCAGTGTCGGACTGGGTACCTGTGTATACCTGTGGAGCGCCTGTACCAGCCAGGTGTGTGGTGTTCATTAGAAAGAGAAAAAAAAAGATTTCTCAATTAAATTAAGTCATTATCGTAAAGGAATTGATGATGATGATGAAATGCTTCTCAGCATGTAACTGTACTGCCTCCTGGATGTTTTTGTTAATCCATCCTTTCTTTCTCTCTCTCCTCATCTATTTGTTTCTAAGGTGACGCGGCTTTGTGACCTCTCAGTAGAGGGAGACTCTGTGACATCAGTGGGATGGTCAGAGAGGGTAAGTCATACATTGAAAGTAAAAACTAAAATAAAAAGATAGTTTACTTTTACAGGTGACTTTTAAGTTTCTTTCCCATTGTATAATTATTAGTAGAGTCTTGCATTTTGATCCATAATGGAGGGACATTCAGTGTGATATTTCATATAAACATAAATTATTTGGTGTATGAGCTTTGTTTTAATCTTTAATTAAATGCAGTACTTTTCCAAGGTTTCTCTGGTTATGTATGTTAATTTCTGTTTAAAATTTTATCTTGCAGTTAAAATAGTTCATATTTTACCTTTTTCATATGATCTTCAGTACTGCAGAAAAAGGAAGGCATAATTAATTAATGATCGATTAATCGGTCGTTAAGATTTGAATCGATTAAATGATCTTTCAATTGATTAATCGATTTCATCTTTAGACTGGTGCATGTTAAGTTGCATGTAAACTCATATTTCCAGTGAAACCAGGTTTTTTCCACTTTCACTTAATTTCAATATAGATTATAAATATTGAATTTTAATAAAGAAATATTAATTATTAATCGATAGTCGATTAAGACAATTTAATCGAATCCCCATCCTGACTGCAGAATTCAGTTTAGGGCTTTTTGTTTTGCATATACAGACTCCTACATATGTCAATATGCTAAATATGTTTTCTGTTATCAGGGTAACCTGGTAGCAGTAGGAACTCACAAAGGCTATGTCCAGATCTGGGATGCTGCAGCAGGGAAGAAGCTCTCTGTACTAGAGGGACACACGGCCAGAGTGGGTGAGTAGAGAATCAGTGGAGCTAGTTTCAGCTAGTTGTTGAGTAATATCTTTTATTCTTGATTTGCTTTGGTCGACCTTTTATTCTTTGCTGACAGGTGCGTTGGCGTGGAACGCAGACCAGTTGTCGTCTGGGAGCCGCGATCGTGTGATCTTGCAGCGGGACATTAGAGCGCCCCCTCTCCAGTCAGAGCGCCGTCTCCAGGGGCACAGGCAGGAAGTATGCGGGCTCAAGTGGAGCACAGACCACCAGCTGCTGGCCTCAGGCGGAAATGATAACAAGGTATCATTTTAGAATCTCCCCTGTTCTTCTGTCAGCTACACACCTGCACATTTCTGCATCTCTTATTGTTTGAACCTGTTTGCAGCTACTTGTGTGGAACCACTCGAGCGTCCTACCTGTGCAGCAGTACACGGAGCACTTGGCAGCGGTGAAGGCTATCGCCTGGTCGCCTCATCAGCATGGCTTGTTGGCCTCTGGAGGAGGCACAGCCGACCGCTGCATCCGTTTCTGGAACACTCTGACCGGCCAGCCCCTTCAATGCACCGACACGGGCTCCCAGGTCTGCAACCTGGCCTGGTCCAAACACACTAACGAACTGGTGAGTCACCTTAAATGGTACAAATGTGAACTGGGATGCTTGTTTCTCCTATAAATGTGCAGCAAGCTGAGGTCTTATTCGGATATATTCAGTTTATATTGAACAAAATGCATATTTGGTGTGATGAAGGAAAAGTATGATGTGTTACTTTTGATTGGAGCATGCCCTTTTATTCCTGTTTATCATGTCCCAAACTTACATCACTGCTTCAAGTCTTGTAAATTGAATGTGTGAAAAACTGTTTCCTGCAGGTCAGCACACATGGTTATTCCCAGAATCAGATCCTGGTGTGGAAGTATCCCTCTCTAACTCAAGTGGCCAAACTCACAGGGCATTCTTACCGAGTGCTTTACCTGGTTAGTAGGCCCTGCTTGCCTTTCCATGTTTTCATCTGTTGAAGCTGAACTAAGACTGAAAATTAAAGGTGTGCAAAAGTTAGAAAAAAATATATATTTTGCATATTTTACGGTTCTTGTTTGAAGCTAACTAAAAAAGCCTAAGTCCTTTTCATGCATTCTCCTTGATTATACCGACGATCTGTTTATTGCAATGCTGAGTTCAAGGGCTGCCTAGTATTTGACCTGGGGTAGAGATTTATACTCTACCATCGGTCATGTCAGCACACCTCAACATGGCAGCAAGCACAGAGACAGCTGAGCAGGAGGAGTTGGTTTAAAACGTGCTACGTCCGTGATTTGGGATCGGTTCGTGTGTAAAAGATCAAATATTGAACAGAAAATACTTTGTGTGGTGCAAGTTGTGATGATGACGGCGAAGGCATTATGAGCACTTTGTTTTACCATCTAAGGATGAAGCATGTGCTTGAGTATGTAGAGCCCGAGGCTGTGCTTGGAAACAGAAGCAAAAAAGTTTTCCCTGCTACCCAACAGCAGACCTCTCTGCGCAAGATTTTTCAAAGAGTATAGCTTATGACGGAAAGAGCAAGTAATGGAGTGACGTAACAAGAACCATCACAACATACGTATCCAAAGATAATATGGCCCCTTTGTATCAAAAGGGAAGTTTGGCATTTTTCAACCTGTACCTATGTTGTAGCATGCTATACGATCATTTACTCTCCCAGACAGTTTTGGTGTAACTTGAACTCTGTCGGAAGATACGGTCCGCTACTTGCTAAGATAATAAAGCAACATGGTCCGTGTTTGTGTTTTTCCAAATCATAAAAGTAGAATATAGCGGACCGTCCTACAGTACGGAGTGAATTCGCCCTTTTGCCATGGCGCATGGTAGTGACGTAATCGCCGTGAACACAGAAATGCCCAAACTGTATGGCCAGCTCTGAGAAAAACAACAAATGCTCTATAAATTAGAAATTCAATTATATCTATTGGTTTTATTATAATTTTTCTGCTACTGTGTACTTGGTGTATAACAACGAGTTATGTGCAGGCCATGTCACCTGACGGAGAGGCCATTGTGACGGGGGCCGGAGATGAAACACTTAGATTCTGGAATGTCTTCAGTAAAATGAGATCCACTAAGGTATTTTTCTTTATTTGACTCCACCGTTTTACTCAGCTGTGTCACCTGTTTGTAAATTAATCTGCAATAATCTTTGTCTTGCTTCCTTTAGGAATCTGTTTCAGTGCTGAACCTGTTCACCAGGATCCGGTAGTCTGTCCCGGAGGGAGCAAAGGAAGGGAATATGTCTGTATATGCGTGTATCAGCGGGCCTCTTTGAATATTCACCTCGGTCATCTTCAACTGGCCTTAGTTTTATTTAGCCAAGACGTAGCTGAAGGTGGGAAGTGGTGAAGAGATGTACAACCTGACTGCCAAGGGCCGAGGAGATGCGCCCAGCTCACACCGTAATCCTCTTCCTCCTGAATGATGGAGTCGCTGCCTCCTCCAACAGACCTGCGATCACTAATGATTGGGAGAGTTTCAGGGCTGGTTGTTTTGTTTACAAAGTGACATTGTGCATACCTGCCAAATCCTGAGTTTGTCCTTTTGATTGTCTATTTATTTTTTGCTCATTTCTTTTTTTCTTTTTATATGTTCTTACAAGTGTGTTTGTATGGATGGCGGGTAGATTTACTATTATGTCCATAATTTCAGTTTTCAAATTAATCTCTGGACTAACTTTAGTTCAGGTCAAGAAAAAAGATTTTTTTTAAGAGGAAATATCTTGTGAACACTGATCACAGAATACATAAAACCTGTTGTGCTTTTAGAGCTGTTAATGGTCAGCAAGGGTTCCACGAAAAGAGCCTGATCTCCTTTTTTAAAATCAAACGTTAATTTTCTTTTAGTGTCATGAATGCACACATTGTTTCAGTCTGAAGATAAAGAAGAAAATTACTTTTTGTATATCAGAATATACAAAGGCATTCATGTACAGATAAATAATTTTAATGTGACTTATGTGGAAAGTTTTCACTTATCTCTCTTTTCCCATCTCTGAATTGCAAAATCAGGCAAGTAAAAAAATAAAAAGAACTGTTTGGCCTTATCAGTGGAGTTTGTAACCGCAACTCGGTTGTGCAGTAAGAAAAAGTGATTAAACCAGATGGTGAAGTACTGCTGTGTGCAGAGCTTTTTCTTTCTCTTTTCAGGTATTAAAGCTCAGAGCACTTGCTGCTTCAAACTGTCTGCGTTGAGCTTTCATGTTTTGTTTTGTTTTTTATGGGGAAAAAAAGAGATTAAGATTTCATATCGGCTACATTTCCTTCCTATATTTTGTTTGGATGTCTGAGGTAGCTTGGTGTGCTACGTTTAAATGGATGCTATTTATTTGTTTTGTGGACGTTTGTAGTACAGAGTGTTTTTTCTCCGAACTTATGTGCCAGAAGTTTTACTGCAAAGATCTGGAAATAGCTTCAAATGCCACTTCAACACAATGCTGCCAACTTAAAGAACAACAATGTGTGAAAGGAGAACAGTTCTGTACTTAGACTATCAACAATTAAAGCAACATATCCTGTTAAAAAAATCTGTCAATGCTGTTTGATTAAGTCCTGTAAAAAGAAAGTCATGTGGATTGGTTTTGTTATGTGTTGACTGTGTCAAGATTCACCTGAATTTCAGCATTACAGGGTGGATTCGGACATTTTATAACAAGGTTGGATTATAAATCTGGTTCCACCAGTCTTAAAATCTCTTAAAATCTTTTTATACGAACTTAATTATTTCTAATTGGTTAATCAAGGCCTGATTAAAATGGCATTTTAAGGCACCACAAGTTACCTTTTAATTGTGCACCTCATACTTAACATTAAAATTAGGACTAATTGTGCAAAACAATTCTCTAAAAGAACGGAAGAGGAGTTTTATAATAATGTGAACTCTCTTCAAAGATTTGTTATTCACAAGCCTGCAGCACTAAAACTGCAGCTCCTGTTAACCCACAGGTTCAGAGAACAGAAAAGAGCAGGTTCTGTGTAGCTGGGTGTTTCCAGGAGGTGGATGGGGATCAAATCCACCCATTTTCAGTCTCTGTGGATGGCGCGGTGCTGATGCCTATCCTAGCTGCTTGTTTTGTTAAAACATTTGAAATAAACAAGTTTTTGTTGGTGCAAGCCAACCGGAAGGATGCTCTGCAATGACAGAAGACTGCAATTTCTACCTAATATTATGTGGAGAATGAATAAGATGTAAACTATATGATTAATTAGTTTGGGACTCTTCAAATGAGTGTTAATGCACATTTGCTTCTCTTCTGTATATATTTAGAAATACATTAAGTTATGTTTATCTGGACTTATTTAATCATTGTGGAATTTGGTTCTGAAGCTAATCTGTTTTTGTTTTTTGTTTACAGACAGTTAAAAGTTTGTATATTGAATTCATCATCTAAAATATATGGTTAAATGTTTCATATTATATGCTAGTTTTGAGCAAATACACTACAGTAGGGTAAGATGAAGAGTAAAGGTTTCTGTCTCAATTGCAAAAGACTGAAAATGTATTTATTGCGTAGCACTCTGTTTTTTTAATGCATTTTAAATTTATGTCACAATTTTCAGTTCATTGTCTGAGTTTGACCAAATACTGAGCGAACACCAGAGGGAGCCATCATATGAACTGATCCCTATGCTGTGCCACATATACTGCTACCACACCCATACAATCAACCTTAACCATGTTTCCCTAGAGGTGGGATTCATGTTGAACTTACAGGAGGAATATCTCATCTTTAATGTTGATTGTCTTTGGGACACAGCATGAACATGGATAAACATCTGAACACACAGCCTTCATCCCTCTGGGTATCGAAGTTAATTTTTATTCTCAGTATTCACATTTGTGAGAACCAGGGCGCCTAACAGTTGCTAAACATCCTCTGGCTTTACCTTGCTCTCTGGGGAGTTTGTAGATTTCCATCATATTATCAGGCTAGCCCACACAACCTTTTTTTTTTTTTCTCGGATTTTGTTCTTTTACTTAGAGCATGAAAAATAATGAATGTTCACAGCCTCCAAAAGCTCATACACCTCTGCCTGTGCCCTGTAGCTGATCCAGATGCACTCGTACACATCTAAACACAAATGAATGTTAACAACGGCTCAAAGGCCCAAATGCAAGAAGAAGAGTAGCGGGTGAATAATTATGTCCCTTTTGTTTTGGTTATAATTTAGAAATCACTAATATTTCTCACATACACTGCCACAAACATGACTATAAAAGCTGAGTTTAGCAAGTTGAGAAAGAAACGAAAATATCACTACTACTTCAAAAATTGAAAATGTTTTTTATGAATTAGTTTTAATCAGGTTCTGTAAGCACCTGTGACTCAGTTTCTATCAACACTAAAGAGCATCAGCCTTTCTTCCCTTTGGACTCCATTATGATGCCATTGGAATAGCATCCATGCTCCATTATGATCAGATAAATCACCTGAATGGAGGACTTTCAGCACTGTCGACCAGCTCATGTGTGACTCTTGGTGGGCAGATGTTAACATTGTACTCGGAAAGCAGTGGGGGTAATACAGGGAGTTTGCTAATATGCATAATCCTACCTCCCGATGTTTCCATCTAGAAACACAGAGAGCAATATGCATTATACCACTATAGCCTCACAACACCGTGAACAGGATCTTCCCAGGTTCTCCCCAGGTTCTCCTCCTAAGCCTGACTCTTGAGATATTAAAGGAACTAAGCTTTTGTGATAACTGTGCTGCAGATTTCCTTCTGGTTATTTCATCAGGATGAACAGAGGACACAGAGAGTGACTGTCTGTTGTAACACCTTATGTTCGAATAGATGCAAGATGGGCAAGGTGTTTTTCCACAGCCTGTAAACTGTACCAAGCAGAGGATGAAGATATAATAATCTAAATAGCCCAACTTCAGCTATGGTTTCTCATCCTGTTCCTTAGGTGAAACAAAAAAGCTGGCATGCCACCATGTTAAACAGTTTATCTGTGGTATAGTCGGCCTGATCTAAATCGAAATCTAACGAGGATCCGCAATCTTTTGACCACAGGTTCATGTGCTTCCAAATGGATGTCCTGTGTTTTTGACACAGACATTGCTGCGGCTTTCAGATACTTGAGAATACAACTTATATTCACCTGTGACATTTTATTGACAGAAGAAAGTAATGTTAGCAGGAGCTTTAAGTTAAATGTGTTAGCACAAAAGTATATGAGTAAAATGAAATCACGCGCAGAAATAGTATGCATAAACATAGTTTTTTATTTTCTAGTAATGGTGCATATTGAAATATTCCCCCAAGTGTATGATTTATGACAAAGTTTAATAATATCCTGTTGTGTGGGTTAGTAACAATTACAGAAACTTTGAATCATGATGTGCAAGGGGGATAATCCAATCTTTCCACTGCTATAACTTTAAATTCCCCTCTTTAAAGAACTAATGGAAGCTATTTTTTAGTAGCTTTTACTCTTTCATACAGATATTCTCCGAGTGCTTCACCCTTTTAAAGGCTCGGCTGCTCAAAATGAACGGGAGTGAGGCTTTTTAAATTGTCCTGATGTATCTGATCAAAAAGTTGTCAGATCAAATTCAGCTGCAAACATAGGATTTATTCATATTCAGTCTTGAAATTTGAACTTGTCTTGGACATGACTTATTATTTTAAAACAGCATGAACACCATTAGACTCACACTCTTTGGGATGATAAGTAAATAAAACCACAATGATATTATGGGGGTTTGTTAGTTTTGAAGCCTCACTGTTTGGCCTTCCTGATGTTTTGGGAGAGATAAGTGACCTCATTTGGAACTGGGGTATGTTTGAAACCTGATTTGATATACGTACCTATCTCAGAGGCCTCGATGGTGTAACAGCATTATGAGGTTTGGGAAAAATATTTTTGATTATGTAGGCCTATTTCATAAGGAAAGTTGGCATTTTTAACAAGAGTCTGTTTGAGCCTGGACCTAACGCCACATGGTCATCAGTTGTATGTTCACATTGGTTTAACCTCTGGTACTAAATTACTAAGTTCTGTTTTAATAGCAGTCTGTGGTCAGGATCCATTTGCGAATTTCTACTGTGAACAAGTTGCAAGTGTGACCCCAAGCCTTCAGATCTGTTTTGTAGATTCTGCCTTTCACTTTCTGACCAAATGGCTTAGTAACAAACCATACTGAACATCCATCCATTAACATTCTGCATCTACTTGACCTAATTCAGGGTTGTGAGTACGGTAGAGCCTATCCCAGCTGCCATCATAGAGAACAAGGACACACCCTGAACCAGCCCACCTGCTACTCAACAAATCTCACTGAAAAATGTCTCAACATATTGAAACTGTGATAATGTCTGAATGTATAATGTGGTCCAAGCCAATGAAAGTACTCCTGGATCAGAAGCATTACCAGATTTGTTAGTGATATCCTGATTGTCACACACCACATCTGACTGTGAGAGTAGCCTACATAGTCATCTTCCTGAAAATGGGGACATCTGATAACAAGAAATCTGTCAAGACACATGGGACAGGGTACCGTGTAGCTCAGCTGGTTGAGCAGTCATGCAGCCCCTCTCTCTGACCCCTCTGCTGATCCAGACCAAGTTATCATTTACCCCTTTTCAATATAAACATATTGCCCTTTATGCTCTGTGGAACTGCTGAGTCCAACCAAACATCTGACTGACACTACTATACTATACTATACTATACTATACTATACTATACTATACTATACTATACTATACTATACTATACTATACTATA
>JBBDHI010000008.1:10899364-10911066 GCA_037177115.1 Craterocephalus stercusmuscarum
CTAGTGATGCTTTTCTGTATGAACTGAATGGTTATGTTTATTTTTGTATTAGGGAGCAGGCCCTGAAAAGTTTTTTTGTTTGTTTGTTTGTTTGTTTTTTTAATGTGAAATACAAACATAAACCTAACTGCTATGCAGTTGATTAAAATGGTATCAAGTGCTGTTCTCTTAAATATATGCTGCCACTGAAGCCATACAGCTTCTCAACCTCAAGGTATGTAATAATTTTCTCTCACTGAAAATCAATTTGATATTTAATCTTGATACAACAGTTCAGTTTTAATTAAATTAAGCTCAACTCCCCAGCCAGGCACAGGTGACTTGTTTTTTCTCTGGGAGGTATGATTTCAAATCACCCTTTCCCCCCATCTCATCAGAAAAAATTACCATTATATAAAATCACACATCTAGGCTTCATGATCTCAACACTGCACTAAAAATATGTACGCCTTTAATAGAAATTGTGGCAGTAACTGTATTCTCAGTCCAAACATTCTTAACCTGCATGTTTTAATCACATGCTTCTTCAACCTTCATATAATGCAATTTGGTTCCTGGTCGGGCCGCACCCTTAACAAGGTCTGAAAAAATAAATACATTTTGAAAATCCACGTCAATTGGTCTCCTCTGGCAGTCGTCACTCCACATTGACCCACCTCCTCCTTGTCTCCTCCGGGCAGCAGACGTATATAAACACACTGATCCATCTTCCTTCAGCCTACCCAGTAACATCACGATAACCATTACGTGGAGCTCAGATGGGAGGGCGCACAAGCCCAGACTGTGGCTGATTTCTATTAAAAAAAAAAAAAAACAGAGGTGAAGCCTCGGCTACACATCCTGAGCCAGCACAGGCTGCATAACGTTTTCTCAGCATCACCTGTTCTTCTCGTCGATAAACGGTGAGTGCATCACTTGCAGCGTTTATCCTGGTTGTTTTTTTTTTTTTTGTTTTTATTTTTTACCCAAAAATGTCGAATCTGATTTGCTTATTTACGGGGTGTTGGTGTTTGTACTGTTTTGCTTCAAATCGGATGGCTCTCCATTTTTTCATTTATTTACAATCTAAAAACAAACCAATGAAGCAAAAGGTGCCTGATATAAAAATCCCGAACGCGTCTAAGGGAAATGAAGCAACAGCCTCTTCCTCCTCTTCCTGCCTCGCCTGAAGGAAAATATATAACATGTCGTCATGTAGCTGTTATTTCAGGGAGAAAACGGGAACTGGCCTCACCGCGTTTCAAAAGCCGGGATCTCGGCAGAAATGCTACATGTTAAATGTCGTGTGGCGTTTTAACATCCTGAGAGAAAACTTTGGTGCAGCAACAGGTGGCATGTTTTTTCTTTTTTTCCGGGCCGGAATGGAGGCGAGATGCTGAGGAGATGGATGGGGGGGGGCGGGGGGTGTTGGGCGTCATTCAGCACCGAGACACTGGACAGCTCCCACGACGAGGGCTAATCATTTCCGTTTAGCTGCGATCCGGTGGGAATAACAGGTTGATCTGTAGTTTTTTTTTAATTCATTCATTAGCATGCTGACACATCCACTGATAATAACCTCAGTCTGATATTGAGCTTTGAATTCTGCCACTATTAGCAAAATAAATGGATTTTTTTTAAGTTACAGACGCTTTAAATGCTAGACTTGCCGAGCCACAGCAAAGCAGAAAACCTAATCTTGTTTCAAAATGAAACAGTATTTAAATAAGTTTGGTAAACATTACTGATGATTCCTTCTAGGGTCCCCACTTGGTATAAATAGAGTGTGTTCTCTAGTTTTCACTCAAGGACCCCCCTCTCTCTCTCCCTCCCTTCCTTCATCTCACAAACTGTCCCCTTCTTCCCATCCCCCTCTTCCACTGACTCCCATTCTTGTTGCATAGCTACCAGCTCAAACACATACTGGGGATGCAGGACAACCTGTATGTCTTCTCTCTCTCCCTCCATTTTATCTAAAATGTGACTCGTTAGACAGAAAAACTGAATCATTTAACAAGTTGATGTGTCAAATTGCAATTTGTCAGGATTTTCAGTTCACTCCTATACTCAGTTTGCCGTTTCTGGTTGAATGCATATGTTTTCTAGTGTTAGTGTTAGTGTTGTGCTGTGATCCTCTTTCTACCGTCCCCCCCCAGCACCACCACCACCACCCCTCCTGTCTCCCTCTTTTGAGAGGAGCTGAAAGGTTGGCATTACAACAACAAAGGAAGGATGGAATGTCAACAGGCTTCAGAGAGAAATGGGCTCAGGGAAACAGAGACATGGGGACTGCATGTACCGTTTCCATCTCAGACAAAAGTTCACAACTTATTAACACACTACTAGCCCCTGTTCTGCTACCATCACCTCTCGTTCTGAAGTCCACATTGATACTGCTGCAGAATCTATATGTAATGTGCACCAGCACGGAGAAGGGAGGACTCAGACACAAGTGTTACAACCCTGTTTGTTTTTCTTTCATCGCAGATTGAAGCTGGGGATGTGGATGCAGCTGAAGATGAGGGGAAAGTGTTGGTGGTGCTGAGTGGAAGACTAGTGATTTTGTTGTGACGCTGATCAAAGAACAACAAGTCCCAGTCTACCTCTCAGCACAAGCAGCATCCTTCTGTACATACCAGCTTTAACCTACACAGCTGAACAATGTTGCCATTAATAGCGAGGTTTCAATTTATTCAGAGCCAACAATATGAAACCTGCCCTTTAAAAAAAACACTTAAAATGTTTTGATTCAGTCCCTGTATGAATGAGTGTTTGGTAATGTTAATTACAGATAAAATCGCAATCAAAAGCATAATTTAAGCAAGGTACTGAATCGTGCAGCGAATGCTGCTCTGAAAAATACTGTAATTATGACATGAAGTGCTCTGTGCAAAAACAGACTGAAACAGCCGAGTACAGTTTGGTTTTAATCTCTTTCCAGATTATAAACGCAGGTAGGCTGGATGTTGTTTTTCCAGTTTTCCTTTATCATTAATCCATATTGAAATGTATGCTGTTGATATCATCAAAATAAAACACAAATTCAAACCTCGTGTATTTTCACATTTTCTTACATCATTATCATCATAAGGGGGAGACCCCACTAAAAGATGGGAAAAAATGCCTGTTTTGCATTCAGAGATATCATGGGATGACTGCCTGCCAGAATATTGTACTCAAAGCTTCACCTCTGCCACGTTTAGACGACTACCTATGAATCACCAATCAATAAGGGGGCTCTTTTTTTCTCTCTGCACTGAATACACACCCTCAGTCAACTGTCTCCTGTAGTTTCTGCAGAGGCTGTCGGAGTTGTGAGCAGCCAGGTATAAAGGGAGCTACTTTCCCTAGATTTGGCAAGCAGAGGTGCAACCATCAGGAGAGGCCTCTATAATGGTGTGAACACACACACCCACATGCGAGCCAACATGTGTGGGCAATCATGCTTCAAGAGTAAAAGAGGTTTTAGGGGGCTGATTTAAATAATTAAGCATGATTTTAAAAGCAATAGTACGGCTCTTTTAGTATCAGAAAGAGTACCATGTATTTTTGTTGAATATTTAGCCCATAGCACATTACTGGGGCAGCATTTGGTCTGCGTTTGAGATGGATTGTTGCCTATTGTAAGCCTTGATTAATATCAGCAAACAGACCTGAGTAAATATAAGATATCTACTGTCAGTGAGAAGACTGAGCAGGACACCGTTCCTGCTTGCCTGTACACTGGAGAAGTTGCCATATTTGCCGTATTATTTATAACAATCAAAAACACGATATGATAAAAATGAAACATACAGTCAAAAAAATTACTGACATGTATTTTTAAAAAATTGATTATAAGAGAATAGTTGCTGGTGGGAAAAAAACAGAGCAGTATGCAACATGATGTGATGAGAAATAATTATATATGAGGAGGTTTGAAGCTGCATAAAATAATTAGAATACATACCAGATATGGTTGCCTTTGTTCTTGTTACCAGGATACATGCATGATTTACCTGACAGTGTGCACATATCTGTTATGCATAATGAACACGGCACCAAGCCCTGCTTTAATGACAAAAGGTCACGTATTTATACTAAATGAATTATTGCAAAGTAATGATTATTTTTATCTAAGTCCAAAACTGACATGAAAACAACAAGATTTTAAGAAGCGCTTTTTTAGCTCCGCTGAGCCTAAAGGCTAAAATCAGGCCTTCGGTAATGTTGACCACAGTCAGTTCTCTCAGTCCTTTTTTGCTCATAAAAGCTTGCAGGGTTTTAATTAAAAATGCATCATGGCTGCATCTCCTTCTCACTGCACCCTGAGTCTCCAGATTGGCAGCATCCTGGTTTTTCATATATAAAAACCAGGGACTGGCTTGCGTTGCTAAGCAACACAAAAGAGTCAAGTGCATTTGTTTATTGGCCAATAAGAATGCAGACAAAGTTTCAAGGTTTTTTGAGGAAGGTCCTGTTATTATAACGTAAAATAAAGACGAGAAGTGTTTCATGATCAGATTTCATGTACAAGCTGGTAAAAAAAGAAAGAGCAAATCTCTCATGGTTTGGAGATTTACATTGTCACACAGATTCTGAAATGAGCCAAATACAATTTCAGATGTCAACATGACATTTCATGCGATTGTAAACTTAGCAAAAAAAGATAAAATGAGAACATCTAAATATACCCCATTATTCACTGTTGTTTGTATATGATAACCTTCTTATTCAGTTGTGGAGAAATTTCATGCCAGTCTTCATTGCAGTGTTGCTTTAGTCAATGAAGACTTGGACGCATATTTACATTCACAGCTCTTTTAAACAACAGCATTTTAACCAAGCATAAACCTGGACTCTGATTGGGTCACATCGCATCTTTTTCAGTCACTCTGTACCTGGAGTCATTGTCCTGTTGCACGGCTCCATTTGGGCCCATCTTTGGCTGTCAGACCGCTGCTCTCACCCGAGTCCTTCACTGCAAAATGATCCCAAATCATCAGCCCTCACCGCTTTGATGCAGCTTTAAGAAGCCAGGCTTTGCTGTTTTCAGAGAGATGAGGCTTATCCTTGGAAACACTTCTAATTTGTTTACTCCTTTAATAAATGTATTATTAAGTAATTTACCAGCTGAGTGCAGTAGAATCGGAAATGTAACTTTTTAAATATCTTAATGTCTCTGAATCAGATGTGGTAAGATTTCCAGTTGTCTTAATGCAGCGTGGTGGACACCAGTGTCCTTATAGCCCTTTCCAGACTGATAGGAAGCAACAATTACCTCTCTAAGATCCATACCAATGCCTTTTCTCATTGGCATTTTGTCAACACACACCTGAATGCTCACTACTAGCAAACTGCCAACACCCTGTTTTTACAGGTGCTCACATTGATCATTACAAAACTGATAACTGCTTCACAGTACGTCACAGTCAGGTGCACAACATTTGCAACACCTGTCTTCCTCTTACTACATCTGGAAGTAGTAAGGATGTACTTCAATTTTCACACATTACGTTTACATTTTTGCTTGGTTTTGTTATGTAAACAGTGGACGTGTACAGGTACTAATCGGAAAATTTGAATATCCTCTCAAAGTAAAATCTTGCATCTGTACCTTTTACATTGAATTCCCTGAATAAAACAACTTGTCAACATATTCTAATATTCCGATTAGTACCTGTGTATTTCATTATATAGAGATTTTTTTTCAGATACATCCTGATCCATAAGGCCTTGGAAGCGAGTCCAACGTCCATCTATGGGTGAAATAGGCAGTTTGAGCAGTGTGACGCCTCAACCCCCACATTCAGACCCAATCAAATGATTCGTTTATTGTTGTGTTTACCTTGTGTTGCTGTTATGGAGTGTGCAGATACCAACAATGAGAAGTTAAATGCATTATGCTCTGTGAATCCTGTTTTTTTACTAACTGGTAAGTTGCCCTTCCTCTCCTGGTGGAGTAATGGTACAGTATGGCAAAGAGCTGAGGAGCTTTAGATCTGGGCCCTTACCATGTGTGACCGGGTCCCCTGTTCCTTTGTGTTATTTGGTTTGGTCCTCAGGTGAGGGCCATTTTCATTTAGTTAAATTTGATTTGTTTGTTGTTACACTTTTGAGTATTATTATATGCAGTTGGCTTCTCTAATAGGCTGGATAGTTTATTTATTCTTTTTCTTAGTTTTTTTTTGTTTTATTCATATTGAAATTCGTGGGTCAATAAAAAAACCCCAACATTTTGCAATTACTTTCTGCGTCCATTGCTCTGAACACTTGGTCCCTGACAAACAGCTAATCTGTTTCTGTGATATGATCAGTTATTGTTACACTGTTAAAGAAAGGCCAAAACACAGAAAGTCTGAAGGCTCTTTTACACTCAAAGAGTTGAGTCACACGTCACAGTCATAACCAGCTACATATGTTTATTCCTTTGTCCTGTTTAATCTTCATACTAAAAGAGACAGAAGGCACAGCCACAGTCACAGATACTTTGGTGTGTAATTATGATGTCTGAGTAATAAAAGCTGTTGCCGAGAGCTCAGGCAGATGGTGTCACGATGAAAGACAACAGAGGAACATCTTGATGGATGTTTAAAAGAAAGTGCACAACAGGTGACAAAACTGCATCAGACACGTTCTCAAGAGTGCAGACCTTGTGTGATACATGCACGCTCCTCTAGCTGTTATTACTCTCTGGGCACCCAGCCTTGCCTGATGGTATGCCAACTGTTCCCCTATGTCTGTACTGGCGCCCGTCACCGCAGCCCTGGCACCTCAGAGAGACTCCGGGGGTGGGATAGGCAGTCAGCATGTGGCTACATGTGTGATCTGGAAGATCAGGAATCAGGCGAGAACATGTCGACATTAAAGCAGCACTGACATTTGATCAGGAGGCACAGAACAACGCTGTTAACAAACACGAGCCCCACTTAACGGCAGACTGCGCGCAGCATTAAATAATAACTATCTGAGTGAGGTTGTGTTAGTGTTGAACATTGGATGGATTTAAGTAAGAAATGATAAACAGTAATTATATTTTATGGTCCTCTAACAGTTTGTATTCATCAGATTCACTGGAGACAAACAGGAAGATGAATATCTGCTGCCACTGGGATTGATCACTTTGTGGAGCAATACAACTGAGAAGGTTGGGATTATGCTTGGCTTCTCCAGCGTTGACAGCTGTACGATGAATTCGCTTTTTACTGCCCATTAAATGCCGATGGCAAATAGGTGGTTATAAGCATAGAAAAGTATCTCATATTTTAACCTTGGTTTTTGATTTTTTTTATCTTCAGATTGAGCAGAAAAGACGCTGCACTCAATTTTAAGACAATTTGAAAGCCATACACTAGTATAGCTATGGTCACACCTCCTTACCCTGAAATAGCTGTTCTTTGTTCTATACCAGCCAGGAGTTGATGCAACTAGCAGCAGTTTTCTGGAGAGGATATGGCTCTTTTGGATGCTGAGATGGAAAGAACTAGGTCTAAATCCGCCACTTGCTTTGACCGAGCACCGGAAATAAACCACAAGCTCTTTTGTCTCTTGATTTTAGTGATTCTTGGACATTCATGCTTTTCTAAAATATTGGCATGAATAATTATTTATTCATCCACCAATCTATCTTTTTATGGCATGATCTCCTTTTCCCTTAAAACAGTAAGGTTTAGACAATAAGAAAATAGCTGCAAACTAATGACAGCGCCCTCAAGTGGAAGTCATGGGAGAAGTGCAAAAACTAATATTAGTAATGTGTAATGTACAAATAGATCTATGCATATGTAATCACACACACACAGCCTGATCTTAGAATGACTACATATAATTTTGGTCTCTCTGCAAGTCGCTGAGTAGACTTTTGCTTCAAAAGATGATGCCAGAGCGAAAAAATGGCTTAGCCACGATTCTGACAGCATTACTCTACAGAACGGAGTATAATCTATTAATCAGACACATGCTTCAAGTTTGCTCCAAGCTTCCACCTCCCTTATATTTATTTCCAGAGGTCAGTTGAACTTTTCTCCTGTAATGTCATGAATTTGTTCTCCTGTCCTTTGTTCTGCACCTTAGATCAAAGTCAACTAAGAAGATAATTTTTCCCATAACCATTAATTTCTATCCTTTATGGGAAGCTGCACATTATATGTAACTAAACGGTATTATGAGAGGTTGTTGGCAGAATCTGTTGAATTCTTAACAATATTATCCAAGAGTTCATATTTATTGCACCGCTGCAGAGGAAAAAAATAATCTGGGTGGTTTTCAAAAAATAGTTTAAATAGAAGTAAAACTTATGAGTTGCTTTAAGACCTCAGTCAAAGTCAGAGATGTCTCGCGGCTCGTCTAATGTGGAAAGAAAGGCTTTTATATTTGGTTAAGCCGATATACACAGTGAGTCTGAATTAGTAAAGAAAATGTTTACGATGTTACACTCTTCCCCTGTAACATTAATATGAGCTGAAGACATGAAACTGGAGATTAGAGGATCACAAACAGAGCATATGGAAAAGGCTTTTTAGGATATAGAACTTCACTCTACTTTAGCCTTACTAGCGCAGCAGTCTGATGACTTTTTAAATCAGATCTGTTAACCATATAATGACATAAAAAAACGCAACATCCAATGCACTCAACAAAGACTGGGCTGGAAAAAGATTTCAAGCAGCTTTATGTTCATAAAAATGTGTCATATTTACAGAACAAAACATATTTAGGGTCACAATGAACAATATTTCATTCTTCTTTTTTTTGGCAAATAATAAAGACGTCAGTTCAAAATACCTAACAATGTTGGTAGCCAATTTCAACTACATAAATAGTGTGTAGCACAAACACTGTTTGAAACAACCTGACGTGAACATCGGCATCTCTGACACATTATCATAATGTAGAAAACTTACAGCTTACACGATGGAGCAGGACAGAGATAGAACATGACTTCTAAGGTTTTCTCTGCTTTCTGTCCACAATGTGAGACACGGTCTCATGAATGCCTTTACACTTCAACTGAAACGGAGTTCACTGCGAAGGGAAAATCAGCACACTAATCAAATGAATGTTACTTCTATATATTCAACTAACTTTGGCCTCCTCAGAGACAGACATAAAGCACAGCAGATAACTTCTTGTTTTGCTTGCAGCAGCACAGCTAGATGATCCAGATGAAATAAATAGTGAAATGAAATCAAGAGAAAAACACAAACATATGAGCAAGAAAATAAATAAAAATAAGAAGCTTGTAAGCCGCTTTCACCCATGCGCTGTAATCCTGAGATTTTCTGCTAAGATTTTTCCACACAGACCCCCGGTAAAGTCTCTTGACCATCAGGCGGTGACGTGTGGGCATGCTGGCACATACTGTGGACCATTTGCAGTTACCGTGTGTGTGCAGTGAAAAGAGTTTGTTCTCTCTGCTGATCTGTACGCATGCATGCCGTACTCTAACAGATACAATGAGCCTCATCTAAAAGAAAACAATGAGCTCCAAAGTATAGTTTCTGCATGGCATGCTCCGTCCTGCGTGCTCCTGACAACTGCTTCCCCACTCCTCCTTCTGATTTCCAGCCAGGAGAGCGCATCTCCAGCAGAAAGCCTCCTGCTGTGAAACATTTGTGAAGAGCAACTGCAGAAAAAGACCGGATCTTGTCCTCAAAATCTCAGTAGTTCATGTGTGAAAGCGGCTTTAGTTTGATGTTATTTGTGGATTTGCAGTTTGAAAGTTGCAACATTTAACAAAGGAAATGTCTAGCTCCATTTTATCTGCTGGGCCATACAGCTAGTCTCACATCTGCTTTATTTACACTGAATGGGTCACATTATAAGCTAAATTTCAAATGAACAATCAAAAACTGAGATGTCTTGTAATGCCGGAGTGACAGAGGCAATTGGAGGCAAGAAGACAAACCAAAATGATCAGAATGAAACTGGGGCTCATGATAGTGGGAATGTTTCCTCCCACTGGAGGAAAATTGAGCTCTTCAACACTTTTAACAGGTAACGACTGTTCAGGACAAATATAAGCCATCAGCTGAAGTTGGAACGGGACAGTCAGTACTAAGTGGTCTTCACCAGATCGTAGACGTGGATATGGACATCATCATCATATTTTATGTAGTATACGGTGGGCTTTGCAGGGACCTGGTAGATGACCAAGCCCGTCCTCTTCAGGCCGTTATCTGTGACGTACTCTACCTGTTTTCCCACTAGACTCTCTGGCTCCTCCCCTGGCTTCCTGTCTGCTGGCAGCAGGTGTTTGTTCTCTGGATGATCAACACAAACCATAAAAGATGAAGACTGTGCAACAGAAATACAAAGATTTGTAACAGCTTTAAAATCACATTTTTGCTACAAACTTCACATTCAGGATATATTATCTGCAGTTTCTAGTATTTATGTGTTGTAAACTGCCCCCTCCGAAACCTTTGATGACACACCATCTTTTATTGACAGGACAAGTAGAAATCCTGCACGAACTGTTAAATGAGCAAGACTGCAACACAAAAGTGTTTGGCAATGCAGACTATGTAAATTTGTCCTGTTCTTCTCCTCCCACTGCTCCAAGAGCCTCTGAAATATAAAACATTGGATGTTTAATGCAAACTAACACTAAAGCTCTCATTACTGTACCTGATTCAGGCAGAACACGTAGGTCCCCATCTTTATAGTCATCCCACAGCTGGTACATATACAATACGGGGTCCTTCTCATAGGTAATGTAATACCAGTGGGTCATAATGGGGGCTCGGGACAGCACCATGCCTCGCCACTCGTTTTTCTCCCCATCCTCCTTCTCAAATAAATGCTCCACGGCTCGACCCACTAGCTCCTCAGCTCCGGGAGGCACCTTGATCTTATTGTTTACTGCAGGATGGGAAAAACACTATGGTCAAAAATGTCATGTAAATAAATGCTTAAAGTTATCAGAAACTACACATATTGAATATTGAATCTACACATATATTCAAGCCAGACTCAGCTTTTACCTTTAACTAGATTGATGAAAATTAGGCACAAACATATCATCCCCTTAGCCATTATAAACACATCTTTATAGTAATTCCACATAATGTTAATCTGTATGGAATTTGTTCATGGGGATATCCTATAAATAAATATGGAACAGAATGTTGGTGTCAACTTTCGATCTAAAAATGCCCACAATATCATCAAACTCACCAACTTTCTCTGCCAAAACCTGTAGGTTGGACACCCGATTATCTTTGAAGAGCTCAATACCGTAGACACAATCAAAGCCGTCATATTTGACCATGTAGAGGGAACTGTTGACAGTTAAACGCTCCAGAACAGTGCCTTTCCACTTGGTCACGTTACCCTTCTCCCTCCAGGTGTGCTGAATCCTACGGCCCAGAAGGTTGTCAGGGTCTGGGCTCAGGGTTGATGCTGAGCTTTCGCTCAGCTCTCCACTACTACGCTTCCTTTAATAACAAATAACACAAATCATTGTCAAGGGTGCAGAATGTCTCACAACAGTGGGAACTGATAAAATTTCACAAACACAAGAGGACTGAAACTACCAATAACCTAGTTAGAAGCCCCCAGAGGATATGTATAATTCAAAGTTTAACATTTCAAACAATTTATTTCAGGTGTTTTAATTTTTTTCATTAATCCTAATTTATTTAAATGTCTCTAAAGATGGCATTAGTAGTAAAAAAAAAGTGTGGGAACCTAAAAAAAGTTTGATCTAATTTATCTTTTAAAAAAGGTGTTATTATATATTA
>JBBDHI010000008.1:10963795-10975224 GCA_037177115.1 Craterocephalus stercusmuscarum
TAATCTAACTGGGTTTGAGTAGTAAATGCTACTCCCATGTCACCATGGAACATCCTTCTAATCCTGAGATGATCATCAGTTTGCATTAATTGCATATTACATGACAAACATCCTATTCAGAGAACCGCCTTTATCAATACTGACATTTTGAGAAAATCTACTAAATCCTTTTTGTAAACATAACCAGTTATTGATGGATCGAATATTCAATTGATTCGTCAACTAATTCTTGGGAGAGTCTGTTATAATCAACAGTGACTGTGTCACAAAGTTGGGAAATAAACCACATTGGCAAATTATGCTAGTGTAGCTGCTGTGCAGCAATCAAATAAAGCCAAAGTAGACATATTTCTGTTCAATTCATTTAAGTTATTCATTGTGTCTCATTAGCTTTGAGGCTGCTTTGCTCTCTGAATAGTCTGCAAATCCAAATCGATTGTTCACTAAAATACTCTGGCACATCAAACAAAAAGTAATCCCTTTCCTCTCACCAACATGACTAATAGGATATGTATTAAGCTAAATTACTTCTGTACGGCCATAAAAAAACAAGAGTCACTGGTTGCATACAGGAAGACTTCAAACCTTAGATGTGCATGGAGTCAGGCCAAGTCTAGGCAATGTCTGGGAGCAAGACCTGTTCTGCTTCAGACTCAGCCTGGACCTCTGCCTCGTTTCTGTTGGTGTGGTCTTCTTTTCTCAGTAAAAGGCAGGGCTGACAGACCAACCTATAAACAACCAGCTTTTATCTCTCTGAGAGAGACGTGGCAACAAAGAGCCCAGCTGCCTGGTCATATTCCCCCCATCCCTCTGTTTCCCCCTTTTATCTTCTCTGTCATCATCCCACTGTGTTGAAGAGGAGGTGCAGGGGGATCCGGATGTGTGCTGAAATCTCAATTCAACTGCTTCTTCATGAGCAACTTTCGATTTTTTTTTCTGTGTCTAGGCTGAGTCACTGGCTGCAACAGAGGATGAAGATATGAGAGTTTTCTTTTTATCTGTCTCGGGGAAATATTTACTTTTCTACCTCAATAAATGTCTGTGTGTTTTTAATCAGCCAAACTCTCATTAACAATTATTCACTTAAACAGACCAAAAAAAAAGCATCAATTGGACTTCTACAGTATAACTCTGTGCAATGCTAACCCTAACCCTTACCATATCACTCATAATGCAGACAGCAGTGCAGCTGAGCTATGCTAGTAGCCACACGCATCTCTTCACAGTTAGACTCCAGCAGAACTGAGAAGCAGGAGACCGATATCTGGTAACTTCAAGTGGCATCACTTGACATTTATCAGGCTTCACGCAGCTTCCTCTGTGCTGACAAACCGCCTTGTATAACCATCTTTTCCATGCACGCAAGCATCTATAAAGAGATATTCATTTGAAAATTAGTGGTATCATGGTGTCACAGGCGGCTGTAGCTCAGTGGATAGAGCGGTCACCTGCGGAACAGGAGGTTGGCGGTTTGATTCCACCCCGCTACATGTCGAAGAGTCCTTGGGCAAGACACTAAACCCTACCTTGCCTCCCGATGTGCTTATTGGGGATATGAATGTGTGAATGCTTGTTCTCTCAAATGTAAGTCGCTTTGGATAAAAGCATCTGCTAAATGACAGTAGTAGTAGTAGTACATGCAAAAGTCACCATGATTTGTGGCTTTTCCCCTGCAAACAAGCTTGTGAACTCGTTGTTAGTCATTGTCATTGTTAGACTATAAGGGTTTAAAAGTGGACACTAAATATTGATAAACATCAAGTCTGCATTTTCTGTTGATTCCTCTGTTCTTTACCTGCTGGAGCTTCAGTAATAGCAGTGGCTGAGCTTCTTTATGACTGTGGAATAAACATGAGGGAAGGGAGTCAGAAATTGTGTTCAGTGACCCATATTTGAGGATAAAGATGTATGTATAGCACACCAGGGAAATTTTTTATCAAAAATATCAAATAAATAGAAGAGGAGCTCCTCACATATCTGGGAATGTCTGTGCAAGATCAGACGTGTGAGCGGGGACAGTCCGTCAACATTAACTTAAAGATGGTTTTAACAGTGAGGATGCAGTGCATAAACCCTCATTATGAAGACGAATGCACATTTCTTCATTTGGTGGTGCAAGAACCATGAACACTGATGTACAGAGATGCAGTGAGATGTGATACGGTCAGATGAGTCATCTGACCATATCACGCATGTACACCGTGGGTGCTTTCATTAGGACAACTTATGCTCCCTTGCATCATCTCTCTGCCATTGTGGCGGTTATTCCAGTCACTTTGAGTTTACAGTGAGGAAAAATCCTACGCTGCGTATTATATGCTGAAATCTTTCATCATTAGCATGATGTATAAGTGCGCACCATTGTGTGAAAACCGGAGGATCAAAACCAGTGATATTCACCGCTACCATCAAAACAAAAGCAAGCAGCAGGTCTGCTTAAAACTTCTGACGGTGCTCAGATTCAACCAGCATTTGCATAAATAATTACTTTAATCTTCCAACAGTGTAGAAGGGATTGTAAGTTTTCCACCCTAAATACAGCACAACATGCCCCCATGTGCAGAGAACGGTGTGTTTTTGATGGTGAAGAGTACTCTGACTCCACGGGACCAAGGTTGTCTCACTTGTAAGGCACAGCTACTGCTTGCTTCCCATCATTAGATCCTCACTGGAAGGCACCAAAACGCAAAGAAAAGATCTGAATGAGGGAAGCATGATAGCATGATGGAAAGTACCCTGAGAGAAAAGTAGAGACCTGAACATTTGACCCTTACAGGGAGGGAATCCACTGGCTCTGTTACACTACGGGGGACTTTGCTGATGTAGCTCGTGTGCTAAGACACAGTCATTGCTAAAGTACAAAGTTGTTCTGAGTGATTGCCTTCATTCTGTAATAAAACATTGCCATCTTGATGGGAATGGTCTCTTTCAAGATGACAGCTCCTCCATCCTAAGGGTGTGAGGAATCACTGAATGGCTGATGAGTGTGAACATTGTGTGAATCATATGCTATAGCCTTCACAGAGACCAAATCTCCACCCAGCTGAATAACTATGGGAGATTTCTGTAGGATCTGTTAGACAGCACTCGAAACTAACATCGTCAAAACATGGGGGAAAAGAGAATATGTTTTAAAGGAGGGGTGTACAGTACCTCCTGAAGAAGAAATGCCCAGAAGAGCTGGGCGATTATGGAAAAAATAATAATCCTCATAATTTTGATTGATATTGAAATAACAATTAACATACATGATTATTCATTGATTTTATAAAAAGTGTTTATTAAACCACCAAAACTCAACCCAGTATGTATTTTTTTTTCAAAGTCAAATATAAATATATAAAAATAATAATAGAAATTTAAAAAATGATGCGTTCCTGTTCTACACTCCCTGCATCTGCTTCCTATAACTCCACCAGTCTGCTCACTTCAGGATTCTTCTGCCTTCAGTGATGAACGAAAAATACCAATAAGTAAAAACAATAAATAAAAATTAATAACCACAATCTACATGCACTCCTGCAAAACTTACAACATGTAAAAAAACAACTAAACAAAACCCAAAGTACTCTTTGAGACATGAATTGTTTTTCTTCGATTACAGTGTTTTTATGATCGTGAGAAGGCAAAATGGAAATCACGTTCAAAATTCAATTAATTGTTATGCCCTAGTGCCCAGATTTGCAGAACTGATGCTGAGGCAGATTTACGGTTTTAATGGATCAGCATATTCCAAACAGCCTCTTTTTTCTTAGAGACGGACTCTTACAGTAAGCTTTCCTTTTGTTTGTCACCCATTTGTAAGCGAATATCCCAGACATACCTCCATCTTGTTCAGGGACACCCAGCAGTCTGAGGGAAACTCCTGCAGCATGGGAACGAGGAACTGTAGGCAGCCATCCCAGTGACAAAGCAGCAGCATCATACCAATCAGGTTAAAGATCCGCATCACTGCACTGGCCAGGTCATAGGTCATGTGGAAGATCTGCACAGAGACCATGAAACAAGAAGAAGAATTAAAACTTGTAAGACTGAAAAGCCTTTAAATCATTTTATAAAAACTGAGAATCAACAGTTCATGAATTAATGCGTGAACTGGCATCCGACTTTGCTCCTTTGAATCATTAACATGTTTGATTGATGAGTCGGGGAGGCGATGTCCGATCAGTCCCCGAGCAAACCCAGCAGGAGCGGGCAACACATTGTTCACACAGAGATACATGACATCAGTCAGAGGCTCAGACACGCACAGGGCCCAGTCACACAGACGTTACACTCACGCAAGCCTGCAGGCTAAAAGATGCTCTAACAAAACAGAGAGATTCACCCTCACATGCACACACACACACTTACACACACAAGCAGCATGATGGACAGCAACCATCATGATACTGAACAACTGATAGTCTGTGTCGTCTCACACATCAATCGCTCTCAGCCACTGGACAGTCGCTGACGCCAGCCATCTATCGCCTGACTGACCCGAGGAAACCTCACTGTAACGCTGCTTAACAGTCTGATGGTTGCTTGAACACAAAATAATCCATAAAAACGTTTAAATGCGTGCAAATAACACTGTTCCTCACAGCAAAAGCACATCTTGCATTCTGATGAAGTCTACTATGAAGGATCAGGAAGTGGGTCACTCCTTACTCAGTGCAGCGGAGGGAGAAGTGATACTCTGTGATGGGAATGATGAAGAATGAGACTGGACATGAATCACATGCACTGATCTTTCTAAATGCAGCTTTAACCTTTATGGGCTTTTCACTGTCACTTTCTATCAGTCAGTAACTGGCAAAATAAAGCACAGGATCATCATTTTTCACTGAGGATGGATGACATGAGGAATACTGTATGTTTTGTGCCGTTCTGGCAGCTGGAGGACTTCAGTCCCACGGACAGCTCCATCACTAAAACTCCTCTCAATGACCAATAACGACGGAGACTCAACCGTTAGAAATGGGCACTTCTTGCACGTGCCAGTGTCTCTCTCCTCATCTCGTCTTTCCTCATTCTCCATGCATGCGAAGTATCACTTCCCATCATGCATCATTGTGTGTGTATGTGTGCGTATCACATCATATCTTCAGAAATCCAATTATCCAAAGGTCAAGTGAGCAGCCGAGTCCCACTGCGCTGTTCACTGCTGCAAATGCCAACACCAGGCAGCCAATACCGGCGTAAACGAAAAGTCGAGTGATCGCATGACACCACTGGGCCTCTCGTGTCCCAGGCTGTTCTCCTTCAAGTGAGGACACAGTCTGAGGAGGGGCTGTGAAAAAAGTGCATACCTCACAGACTATATTAAAGCTGATGTGGCACTGAGGGAAAGATGATCTACTCAGTAACAGTCGTCATTTTTTACTTACATAAAAAACAACCAGGGATTAGGGCTGGGCGATAGGAACCAATTTTCATATCTGTAATTTTTTCCTTAATCACGACATAAGACAAATATCTAGATATACATTTTTTTGGTCAAGTAAACAAATAGACGGTTCAAATTTACAGCCTTGAGTGCTAAATGCACTTTTATCAAGGATCAGCAGCAAATACGCATTAAAGTATTTGACTGATATTAAAGCACACGTCTATTAAAATAATAAAAAATACTTTTTCTATGACCATTACATGGATAGAGTTGTGCAAAATGCTAAAAAATGTTTAACTCAAAACGAGCTAACTCGATATAAACGATATTCCCTTATTCTTTATCTCGTGTGACAAAGTTTCGATATGTCTAAAAATCTTGATATGTTGCAGAGCTCTATCTAGGATTATTTTTAAAGAAATTCTTCAAGATAACATCAATCTACAGACATTATATTATTTGATATGTTTTCCTCGCTTATCCAGGTTTCCCTGCAGATCTTAATCAATTACTGACTTGTGTTGTATAATAATCATCAGTTGCCCCTAGTTGCTGCATATTATCATTATCCTCCGCCTCCTCCTCCTCCGGTGCTTTAATTGATTAACTATGTTTGCCCTGATAATGGCCTGCTTATTAGACTGCCTAATGCCACCTGTGAGACTACAGGTCAGACAGCAAGACGGAGAGGTGAGGAAGTTGTGTGACAATACCAGTAATTAGAATGCAAAGTTTGTTCATGCCAACATATCCTGCTGACATTATATTATTTGTTTCTCAGCAGGTGGTGGGTAAGAACATCAATACTGAGCCTCCAGGTGAAGGAGAGCGGGCTACTTGGAGCAGACAGAGAAACAGATTGTTGGTCTGGCCATGAGCCAATTCCAGCATACTGAAGGCAAATCAGTGACCTTTTATTGCCAACTAGATGGGCTGGGTCCTTCTCTAAGGATTGTAATTGGTCGAGGAAGGGCGTAAAATGGGTGTTCTTACCTCTTCCCATTGGTGAATATAGCGTATTAATCTGGAGAGCCTCAACAGCCTCAGAAGACTTAGGATCTTGGTGAAGCGGACGATCCTCAGGGCCCGAGCAGTCTTATACACCTCTGAGTCGATCCCTTTTTCCACTATGAGGAATATGTAATCCACTGGGATGGAGGAGATGAAGTCTACAATGAACCAAGTTTTTAGGTACTTTTTCTTTATGGTTTGAGGGTCCAAAATAATGTCTGAGTTGTCCTCAATGATGATTCCAGTGCGAAAGTTGAGCACCAAGTCCATGAGGAAGAAGGTATCAGAGACCACGTTAAAGATGATCCAGGGCGTCGTGGTCTCATCTTTAAAGAAGGTGATGCCCACGGGGATGATGATCAGGTTGCCCACCATAAACAGCAGCATTGTAAAATCCCAGTAGAACCTGGCAGGCATGTGCGTGCAGCAGTGTGCAAAGATAGGGGTGTGTGGTGTAGAAAGAGAGAGGGGGGGGGGGGGGGTCAAAGACAAAAAAGAAAGTTAAATAAGAAGCCAGCATCTGTGGAAAGCTAATAGACACAAGAGACTTTCATGCTAAAGATAGAAAAGTGCAGGAGTTACGGTTTTCCTGTCTGAGCATGCAAAGATTAATGAGAAAGCCGCTGTAATCCGCATGAGTTATAGACAGTATTTTTTTTTTCTTTAGTTCATTTTATAAATTAGCTAAATCAGTCAAATGATGTCATCGTTCGTAGCTCATTACTAATAACCACAGAGGAAAAAATGAGCATGTTTTTATTACTTAGTCTGAACTTCTCTGCAGACTGAATTCAAATTGACTGGATATTGCTTCTTTTCTTTAAACTTGTATTTCACTGGCATTGTCTTCACTTATTGTTTAGGGTCCTACAGGCCTGACTGCAGTATAGGTTCTATCAGCCACTTGCCATGAAAACTGAGCTTTTATTTGGGCTGAATTAGAACATTCATAAAGTACTTTTCTCAGTAATTAAATAATGCAAACCCAAGTGGATCAGTTTGGCATCTGGGAGAAAAGCTACAAATTACTGTTAAAATTATATTATATAAAGATTGGTCGACACTATTTCAGTAAAATTGTGAATTTTAGGTCCAAACCAAAGTTTTTACTATTATTTGCTATTATTTAGTAGTAAATGATTGAAATATGGAGATTATTAATCTTTGTTAGAAGTGTGTGAGATCTGTTTCATGAGTCTTAAGGGCCATCAAAACATCTGTGTGGTTTCATTTGGAGTACAGGGACATAGTATAAACATAATATGTTGTCTCATTGCTTGTTTTCCAGTGTGTCCTCGCTTTATCACAGTTTAAATGATGGGAAGGAAGACAAAGTGAGGCTTGAGCCCGTCAGAGGAAGCTCTGCAGGACAGGTGCGGCGCTGAGTCATTACACTGCGACTTATGCAACAAACTGTGACTCCTCCGCAACGGCAGCCGCAACAACCGCCACCATCATCATGTTTTAGGCAACTTTGCCGCGTTAATGGTGCAGCCGGTCTAAAAATCAGCGAAGAGCATCAACAGCTTATCCTCATGTGGGAGTTTGCCTCACAAGTAAGGGTCTCGTCAGTGACCTGTCATCGAATTACACCCCAGCTGTGAGGAAATGTCTCTGCTTCGGCTTTTGTGGTCTACTGACTCGGTGTTAGGTGATGCAAGTGGGCCAAACATGAACGGCGCTGTGTGAGAGAGAGAGAGAGAGAGAGAGACGCGGGGCGTGGGGGGGGGGGGGCATTATAGGTAGCGCTGAAAGGCGACTCCTAATAAGAAGGGAGCTGTCCACTCCCTGTGGTTCTGAAACCAGCCGGCCCAGCTGACAGTGAAACCTCTTGGTTTTCCCACCCAAATGCAATTCAGCGCGCGATAGGTGACAAATTAAAGGCTTACAGGCGGGCTCTCGCGACAAGCTTTCTCTGCTCTTGGATTTCCCTAAATATTTGAATGACAAAAATATGTGCGGGATGACCGGCTGGGTTGTCTGTGCTCGCTCAGTGATAAACAGAGCGCATGTGAGGACATGAGGATGCAGGATCCGGAGAGTCGTACGGGCGGTGATGTCTACAGCGAGCATGCTTGAGGTTTTCGCACACTTGGCTCAAGGTGACATTCCATTACTGAGTGCATCGCGTACACACACACTGATGCGCACACATAGCCTACATCTCATCGGCACGGCTCTTGTCGAAGAGGAGAAACTGCAGCAATTATCAGCCAGATTTCTTTTCCCCCCTTCTTTCTATCTCTTAAAACAGACATTTTAAATGAATCCGAATCGCGTCAGAGGGGTGTCTTCTTTGGAAAATGTGAGCGTCACGCAACGAAAAGTCGAGATGTAATAGCAGGCCTGGTTTGCTGAGCACCCCCAGACATGCTACTGAATGAACTGGAGTAGGATTTGTTTACAACCTTGAAAGAACACACTTTGCTAAAGTCCATTTGCTTGACAACAGGTTGTTTTTAAGGGGAAGGGTGTTACTGGGAGCCCATTATAAAGCATCCCTTAAAATTATGTGTAGATTCTATCATGTGGGACAGAATGAAAATCAGCAGCCATTGGCCCCGAACAATAATACCGCATGTGTTTCCACATGTCACAGGTTCTGCTTCCCATTGTAAAGTAAGTTAGATGACAACGAGGACCCTCATGGGCCTCTCATGACTTCCACCGTGTAACTAATGGCAGCCCCATCTCTTACCTGAAATCACTATAGGGGTGAATAATCCAATTTCCAGCTGATTTTACCCTCTCCTGCTCCCTTTCCACTGCTTTTTGACTACCGTACATGCGTAAGGAAAATTTATTAACTCCAGGCTGCAGCATACTACTAAACTGCCGCTGCATGAAGCTGGCTTGGCTGCCTCGAGGTTCCGCATCCTCAGCGGGCACAATTGGCGGTCCATCCTCCGGCTTCTGGAAAGTGACAGAGTTCCTTGGCTGCTGGGTCTGAGCCTGAGTCGGGCCGTGCAGTGAGGATGAAGCTTTCCGGCTCGGTGCGTTAGAGAAGGACACCTTGGAGTCTTTTTTCTCTGGGACACCGCTGGACACGGGGGTGGCGCCGGGGTTTGCGCTCTCTCCTCCTTGCCCCCCGGTCAGGGATCCAACTGGTGTGATTGAGCCGTCCATACTGGCGGTTGTCGAGTTACAGGCTCCTCGTTTGGCACCCCCTCCGTCCTCGGCTCTTCCTGACCCCGCTGTCTGCTTCTCTTGCTTGGAGATTATTGAGCGCAGGCTCCCGGTACCCGAGTCCCTCCTGCATTCTCCGTTTTTGTTGCATTTCATGCTGGAAATTGGAGCGACGCCGTTGCAATCATCACCCACCGTCGCGTTTGAAACCTCTACGGAGACCGCAGAGTCCGACGCCTCCGCCCCAGATGCTCTGCTGGTCTCGCCGCGTTGGGCAGCATCGCCCGGACAGGGTGTCTCGGTTGCTCTGGAGGCAGCAGTGGGCCGTGCGGCGGCAGGAACGTCCTCTGTGTGCGTAAGGCAGGGCTCCTTGATGGAGTTTCTCCTGGAAGGCGAGGACGCGGCTCCCCCTCCTGGCGTAAAGTTCTTCATCCTGATACTGCCGCCGCCTCCTCCTCCTCCTCCGCCGCCGCCGCCGCCGCCGCTCCCCCCGGCGCGGCGCAACCGCGGATACTGAAACTTGGACTCTTCCTCGCCGTCGTCGGTGTCGTCCATCGCGACGTTTCTGGTCACACCGTGCTGCTTACCACTGGGAGCACTGGGAGAACCGGAGCCCAGACAGTTCTGAAAGCTGTCGCTTCTTGGACATTTGGATGCGACGGTCTTGGGGGCGCTTGTGTGGCCGCGTCCATTGCCGCCCACCGCCTTCTTTTTCATGGTGGCAGCGGACGCCGGTGAGATCTCATTCCTCTCCATGACATTGAGCATATCAAATTTTGCCTCCAATTATCTTTGAAGAAAGCCAATCAGAGAGAGGGGGGAGAGTGAGAGGGGAAGGGAGAGAGGACGGAGGGAGAAAGAGAGGGAGGGGAGGACGTGACTTACTTGTAAACTACTGCTTATTCTCAGTCATTGTGTCAGATAACCTATGCTTTAGCATCAAAATTACGGAGGCCTTTGACTGCATCGATAGTTTAGGCAACTTTAAATTCAGTTCAAGTTTTTCAGAAAGAGACCAATGTTATGACCTCCAGCTTGAATTTTTAATTGTATCCGCCAGGATACAGACGCAGTGAGTCGCACAGCCTGCGGATATCAAAAGCATATAACTGCTATGCATCAAAAGTATCATTGTCCTGTGGTAATGAGAATCCTAATAAAGTATGTTTTATAAGGTGTCTTGTCAATGACAATCTGCTTTGTTACCCTGCTTGGGTTTAGCGTCCTCTAGTGGCCTCACAGCAGAAACACGAATGAGACCAAATATCCCGTTTTGCTTCTGGCACAATTTCAAATGCAGTCAAAAGATTTACCAACAAGAGCAGCTTCTTTGTCTCTTGAATAAACACGGACATACAAGGAACATTTACTCATCTGTCACATTGGAATTAGTTTTGTTAGTTAAAGGTAATTATATGCAACAAAGTATTTTTATAGTGTTTTTCTACTGGTCATTTTGGCCCCTATTCTGTGGTATGGGCAGCTGTACTGGTAATCATCTGATTGCAGTCTTTTTTAAAAGTATTCTTGCAAGTATTAATGAATTAATATTTTGAGAATGTTTCAATTAGCTTCACATGAACCAGATGGTAAAATCAGGATTGCCACTGGCTCAAGAATCTCATTCCAATGTTTCTGTCTACAAGTTAGGTGCCACTCACACCTGGAATCTCAAAACAAGAGTGAACCAGCAGGAGAATATTTCAGGAGAGTTTGTTACATTTTTTTTTATTCGTTTGTGCTATCCACACATTGAACTGTGTTGTTCATTCCACAGGAGCACAATCCTTTTAAGTTAGGCCTTAAAGGAGAACTTCGTTTTTTTTTAAACCTGGGGTCTATTGTCATCTTTCCTCTCATACATGTGAGTGAGGAGGAAACGAACGTTCAAGATCGCTCCAGTATGTAGCTGGGCAGG
>JBBDHI010000008.1:11012113-11026759 GCA_037177115.1 Craterocephalus stercusmuscarum
GGTTGCTTGCAACGCCCTGCGATTATGCTTGTCAATAGCGCGGTATTGCGATATTGCGGTTATTGCGACAGCCCTACCCTAAACCACAGGTATCAGAGTCGGTATTTTACAGAAAAGGATGGTATCGAAACGTCCCTACCACCACACAAACTGATTTAAAAATACTTGACTGGCAGTTTTGTTCTCCAGTGCATTTCCTCCTCTACAGTTCAGCCATAAACAGTTGCTTCTCATCCCTATTTTAGAGCCGACATTGTCACTAAGTAACGTCAAACTTGCACCAGTCTCAAACAGGAGCCCCTCAGAAACACCAGACAGCTGGCGTATTGCTGAGGACCCTTTTAAACTTGGGCAGATGATGATGTTTGTGCTCGCTGGGCCAAATTGGAAAATTTAAACAAAACGTTTTTTGAATACAAATAGTGTTAACAGTGCAATTTCCTTTTCATTTATCTTTTCGGTGTATTTTTTGTTGCCGTAAGGCTTTTATCCTCCATTTGTTGCATGCCAGCAACTTTGGTTTCAAAGTGCCTGAAAAAGTTTTATCCATTTCCTTTTATTGTCTGATTGGTTGACCGTTGTTACTGTAATTTTTCCCAATTTAACTACCTTTTTCCACTGCGTGGGTTTTGACTCTTCATGACACTAAGTTGTGATTTCATCTGTGAGCCGCAAACGTCTACAATGAAGAAAAGCAAGAAGCCGCAGTGTGTCAGTCAGCTGTGTCTGCCAGCTCTAACCCAGTGTAGATGGATGTCAGGATGAATGTACAGTAACATTTCCTTTTGTATTCCAATGAACTTGTTGCCCAACTCTTCTTTTATCACATTTCTCCCTGGAATTTGGGTCCTTTATGTGTTGCTAGGCAACAGACGGTAATGATAAATGCAGCAGTCAGTGTTTGGTATCTAGAAGTGCCCCACATAAAAACCAAACAGAGCTGGAGAATGAATGAAGTGATCTATAAATAGTCAGAATGAAACAGTTTTGGTGTTGGGAGTATGAATGGTTTTCCAGTCTTTACTCACACACACACACACACAGTTTTCCCTCATATGATGCTTCGTATCAATTAAAGAATATTTTCCATGCTGTATTGAACAGTCGGACCTGGCGTTTCATCTTAGTAGGACCTACATCTCGCTGCTTGTGTGGGAACATTTTCTGAAGCTGACACAGATCCACACAAACATCTGCATGTGAACTAAACCAGTGACATGAAGAAAAAGCTTTACTTTTCACCAGGCGGATCTCCCCGTCGCCTGTACGGTTTCTAATTCCTGCAGTGAGGTTATCCGACCTGACACTCGACCCGATTTTCATGGTTCTTTAAAACATATTTGCTGTTTGTGCGGCAGCAAATTAGTGTTACTTTCCATCCTTGTCACTCATACTGGACTTGTTTAACATGTAAACTGTGTGTGTGTCTTTAGGGCAAGTGGCTGAAGAAGATCATGATCAGGGGAGTGCAGACCACAGTCCAGCTGTAGCCAAACCCGTTTGTGTGAACGGGACAGAAGGGGGCCCTCTGAACAGCAAGGCCAAAGCAGAACGTAGATCCTCCTCCTCATCCAACCCCTCACGTAAAGGAATCTCCACAGCCAGCAAAATCCGCAAGCTCTCTACCTGCAAGCAGCAATGACACCTCACTTTTCTTTCTACCATGGCAACAACCTACCTGGTGAGTGCAGAGACTTCAGACGCTGCATTCGAGCATTTGCTTCCGAAGGGCACCTTTTTTATACAACTGAGACAGAAAAGCTTAAGAAATTGCGGAGAAAATGTTGCTGCAGCTCCAAATAATAAGAACAAGGAATGAGGAACATGATGTAAAAACAGTGAGAGGTGGAGAGGAGACGGAGGTGCAGGAAGGGGGAAATTAGGACGGAGAGAGTGTTGCTATTCAGCAAGCGATGCTCTGACTCACCATCTCTCCCAAGGCAAACGCAGGAGAGTTTTCCTACACAATCAGAAACTGCCTCTGTTTTTTTTTCTTTAAATTTGGGATTAATCTATATTGAATGTTTTCAAGGGGTTATTTTATGTGCATGACATGCGACACATATTTGCTTTAAGCGTGCATAAACCCTAAAACTGATTGTCCTATTTTACCGGTCGCCACCCACAGCTGCTTTTTCTTCCTTTGCACACACAAGCTAGGCTTCTCATCACGGGCGCAGTGTAGAAGACATGCTGTGTTCATTTTTTTTAAGGGACTCTCACCCTGCATTAGATAAAGTAGATTGTGGGCTGTGTGTCCCTTTCTTACTCCGTGGGTTGACTCTTTCCTTTTTAACGGCACCAGTTTTGTTCTGTCATAAAATTCTCTTACCACTCTGTTCATTTCAGGGACACTTGCTTTTGGCCATGTGTCCAGATAAAAGTACGTCTCAGTTTCCAGCGGACGTCTGTTAATTCCTCCTGCTTCTGTCCCTTTCAGGTTGATCTGTCCTCATCCTTCTGTGTCTGGAGTTGTCACAGTTGTGAGTAAAACCTGCTGACATTAACGTTCCCAAAACCTCCTCAGACCGCTGGCCTGCAGAGTCTGTTGAAGATGAAGTGCGAGTGATCAGGAGGACAGCATGAAATGTTCTTTTTTGCTCAGAGACTGAGGCATTTGCCGTGAAGATGGTGTTTATTTTCTCCAATATTTTGTCTCCGTTGAACTTGTCATCCAGTTGTGTCCTCTGCTCTTTCCCTCCACCTCCTTCTGTCTGTCCTCGTCAGAGGAATGAGTTGCACCGGACGCTACAGACACCATCACCTCTGTTTCTGCCCATCCACCCCTCTTCTCACCTACTGTTTCTTTGCTTTTACCTTTGTTTTTACTGAACCTTTAATGGCAGTTTTTAATACACATTGTCATGTGTAAAAAGATTAAAGAGAAAAAAAACAAACAAAAGTTATGAATAATTCTATATTTAAATATCTGAGTCATGACATCAAGCTTAAAACTGCATGCTGTACAGCTGGAGGAAAGGGGAAGGTGCTTGGTTTGATCCACTGCTGACCTGTTGGGGATTTTTTCCATTTTCATTAATTTTTTAATTTTATTTTTCCAATGAATATTTTTTGAATTATTATTTATATAAAATGTGTCCCAAACAGGCTGTTTTGTTGGATTATCTTTTCTGCTTGCATTTTAGTTTCATATTTTTATGTTGCAATACAGCGCAGTCGTTTGCATCATTTAATTTTCTTTTACCTTTCCTTTTTGGGGTTATGTAGATTTTTTTTATTATTTTTTTTAAAACAATCTTTTCCTGTCTGCAACCATTTCATGAGCGGTACCAGTGCCGCTCGGTTGCAGACGGTGAGCCCCAACAGCTCACCCTGTCACCCAGCGGGAGCCCTGCCCCACTCTTACGCAGCCAGGACCATCATCGGCTCCTCGCTGGGAATAGATCAGAGAGCAGGTGAGTCACAGCTGCGAGGGCGGGAGGGAGCAGCTCTTCCCACGTCAGCAAGGTCGACTCCGAGGCTCTCTGTCCACAACACGAAAAGCAGCGCAGAGGGGATGAAGTTACGCCGTGTGTGTTTGTATGGACAGAATTCAGGTTTCTGTTGTGCTGGTTCATTTTTTTAGTTTATCAGCTCACATGAGTCGCAATAGGGTAAAAAATTAAGATGACAAAAGAGGTTGCTCCTTTTTTACATTTTTTATCTTTTCATTCAGAAAAAATCGGAGTCCAAATTATCAGACACAAGTTGGTCCCATAAGGTCTGGCATCTGTCAAAGCTGCAAGACATTGAAATTCTTACACTACTTCTTTTACAATAAAGCAGGCGGTGCTACACGAATGAGGACAAACTCAAGGATTCCCTTGGATACACACACAAGCTCAACATAGATTTATGCAAGTGGGGTTTTTTTTTTTCAAATAAAAAGGGAGCATGCTTAGGGTGACAGTCCTCTCTATGGCAGACGAGTTAAAGCAACATCCTCTAGAATCTGACAAAATAAGCTGCAATCCCTTTCCAAGCAAGGTCTGCAAAAGCTCTTTAAAAAGACAAAAATAAAATTTCTCTCGGCCAGTACATTTCTCACTTATTCCACTGTAGCTCAGCGTAACAACCTCACATTTTAGGAAACAAACATTTGATGCTCCAGCGTGTATTCATCGAAGCTGGATCGTATCTGCACGACATTTTGCCATAAAATGAGACTCTGGAGCAAACAACAGAACTTTGGGTAGAAAAGTTTTAGCTTCATCCGGTTTTGGCTGCACATCTCATCGGTATAAGTTCAGCATTGGTTTTAGGCTTTTCAGGAAAATACTGAATATTTTTTGGTAATAGTCTTCTGTTCCTGCTGGGAACAGATGAGGCCGCCTCTTGCCAGTTCCATCATCCGTTTCACAGCATCGACTTTGTCATTGGGCCCGCGGTGTAAATGCCTGAGAGGATCCCATGTCGGTCAGTTTAACCATCATCCGCCCGTCTGCCCTCAGTCCAGAGTGGGCGCCACTCCACGGAAGCTCCTGGATACTACCTCCTTATATTAGTGATGTGCAACAGGGACCAATGGCTAATAAAAAGGATGGAGTGTTCGTGTAAAGATGTTGAATGGATGCTTTTCTGCCACTGCTTTGTTTATTGTGATTACCATCTCATTTTACTTCAATGCATGGAGTGTTTGTGTAGAAAGGGTTAAACACTGAAGCTTTGTCACCAAACACAAAAACAGCTCTCACACGTTTACTCTCATGATGAGCAAGACAAGGACACTTGAGGACAGGGTTTAAAATCGAGGGGAATGGGCGACACCATCATTGTCATTCTTCCCTTGAAAGTGCTTTTTGTCTTAAGTTAAAACTGTACAGTATTTAAATACACTTTTTAACCTACCGTAGCATGCTAAAACTCAGTTAAGTCTGAAAATATGTTTTTTTTTATGATGGTCTACATCTTCAAAGCTATGTGATATGTGCATCTGATTTTTACAAATGATAACAGAAATGTCACATAGGTTTTAACGCGACAGCCGAGGTTTGAATGAACGCAGGACTACGCTGCCATCATAACCTACCAATGGCCTGTAGAAGACATCTGATGGATCTGATATTAATCTAATCTAAGAAAAATGTTTTCTACACGGTATATTATGTGTTAAAAGGGGGAAGTCCATAAAAATGAATGACTCATTGATTGCGCATATGTAGGAGTCGAGGCCTTTTAGTTAGCAATTGCGGGTAGCTTTTTAGCTCTCCTTCTCTAAAATCGAAAAAATATGAATGGTAGTCAATAGAGTGAAAATAATTATCATCTGGTCCAAGTCGTTCTCTGCCGTGGATTCCAGATATGTTGGTTGTGGATTTAAATAAAACGTTTTATATGCAAACAAAAAATAAAATACCTCAAAGAATTATGATTATTTCAAGTTTTACTTGAAGCCCTTTTTTGAACTACAACTGTCGCAGGAAATATGCGTCATCAGCTGCCCATGGCGTGGCGATTTCACTGGCACTTCACCGCTTATTGGAAAAAAGCATCAACAGGTGTGAAAATCATTACAAATCAGGACATGCCGAGTCCCTGGTAATAAAACACAACGGCATCTTGATCTCTATCTGGCAAAAGAAGCGAGGAACCGGTGTGTGACGTCACAGACATGACAGTAGTTTCTATCTTTCTGCTTTTACTGAGGCGTTTAACTTAACAATTGCACAGTAGTTTTTTAAACTCACTACACGAAAAGTTTTCATTTAAATCCATAACCAACATATTTGGAATCCAGGGCAGAGAACGACGGGGACCAGAAGATAATTATTTTTTACACCATTGACTCCCATTCATATTTTTTTTATTTTAAGCACCCATGGGGCTGACCGGAAGGGGCGTGACTTCGGAACTCCATCGGCAGAGAAAGAGCGTCACACCAAAGCTAAAAACTAGCCGCTTTCGCTAACTAAAATATCCTGGACTCGTACATATGCACAATCAATGAGCCATTCATTTTTATGTCCTTACCCCTTGTACCACATAAGATACCGTGTAGAAACCATTTTTCTTAGAAAGATTAAAATAATATCAGGTATGGCTCCTTTAACACAGGGTGATGTTGGAATTGCTGTGGACCTTTTTAGTCCACATGTGTGGCTAATGAACACTGGATCTGAGCGAAACGGCATAGCCTACAGGTTATATGGGGCTGAATCCAGGTGAGGCTGTGTGAGACACAGTAAGTTCACACTCTGATCCTCCTTGTCCACGTCTCTCTGCACTCTGCAGGCCGCCGTAAAGCCTCTCCTCCACTGCCGCCGCCAGCTTGCCCGTCACACTGCTCTCTGCCTGCAGGGAAACCTCTGACAGCATAGCCTGACTGCTGTTGTTGTTCCTGTTGTCCACTCTTGGATCCATGTGTGCGCTCGCGGTGCTCACAGACGGACTAGTTGTGCTTTCTACTTGGCAGCCATCGGTCTTACCAGGAGACTCTTCACAGCTAGAGCTGCTTTTTGTTGCTTCACATGATTTGCTCTCTGCACTGGGATCCTTGCCCTCCGCCCTCTCCTCGGCTGCTTCTTCAGAAGCCGCAACTTCGCTGGCTTCTTCATCTGCAGCACTCGCTATGCGTGAGAGCGTGCTGTGATATCGTGTGTCCAGAGGGTAACCTGCACTGTCGCCCCTCCTCAGTGGAGTGAACCTCTGCCTCTCCAAAGATGGGGAGTACCTCCCCCCGGAGGCCGACCCTGGGTCGCTGTATTGCTTGTGCCTCTGCCACTGTTTCCGGAGGTGGACTCTGGATCTGTGCCTGGAGCGCAGCGGGGAGTCACTCTGGTCGAAGCGAGGGTCGTGACGAAGGAACTCGTTAAAAAGAGCGTCCGTCTTCTCGTCGATGCTGTAGTCACGGCGGCGGAGACGAGGCCGGTGAGGGCTGGGCGGCTGGGAGGCCTGCTTCAGGAGCGGAGACATTAACTGAGTCTGGGATTCTGGAGGCTTCAGAGGATGGAGGGATTTCAGGAGTGGGTGTGGTTCTTGGAGCGTGTGAGATAAACCACCAATCTGAGCTTTCTTCTTTCTTTTGTCCTCCGTCTCGGTGCTGTCTGCCATCTGGTCCTCCAGCTCCTCCTGGAAAAGCTTGGCCTCGATGCTTTCACACACGGACCCTTTCCTTCCTGAGCTGGTGAAAAACAGTCTCCTCTCGGACGCCGTTTTCCCCCGAGGAGCCCCAGGAGTCCCGAACAGCCGCATCTCCTCAGGGGCCCTGGTTGGTGCTTCGATGGAGGCGTAGCCACTGTCCATCTGAAGAAGCTTCCTGTTTCCTCCCTCGCCCTCTCCCCCGGCTCCACCTCCCGCCTCGCTGTCCATGCCCGACGCCCCTCTGGTTCCCCCCTCCACCCCGTCTCCCTCCCCTTCTCCTTCAGGCTCATCATCCAGGTCCTGGGACAAACAGCTGTCCAGGCCGGGACGAGTTCCTGCACCGCCGATGGAAGAGACGCTGTCGGCGTCGCTGCGGATGGACTCCCGGTCGGTGCTGCTCTGGTCCGAGGAGGCGTACTGCTCCAGAGAGGCTCGCAAGCTCCAGATGTCCCTGTAGAGGGAGGGAGGGGCCTCCGAGTTCTCCTGGCGAATCATGAATGTCAGAGACGAGCCTGAGTCCGTCCTTTGTCTCGCCTCTGCTCCTAAAACGTCCTCCTCCCCATCATCCACCTCGGACTCGTTCATCTTCCTCTCATCTGCAGCATTTGTGTCGTCTTTCTTCAGCATGTCCTCGAAACGTTCCTGCATGGCGGCTTCTTGTTCTGCCTCAAACAAGTCATCATCTTCTGCAGACTCGAGCTCGTCTGCTGCCTCTTCTGCCCCGAACACCGTCTCTGCTTCCACTCCGCTGCCATTGACCACGGCCTCCTCTTGCCTTCGAGCGGGACCTGATGGCAAACAGAGTTCTTCTCCCCTGGAGCCAACACTGCCTCCTGCCTCCGTGGTGGCCTCCAGTTTAAGGCTGCAGAGAAGAAGAGCACTCAGTTTGTCTGCGAGTTTGTAAACTGTCTGGTGAAATTGGGCTGTTATGTACCTCCTAAGGAAGACTGAAGATGTGGATGCAGCTGCAGGATGAGACAGAGTCTCTGCAGAGAGGGACTGGAGGCCGCCGGTCTGGATGGGCGTGTGTGGGAAAGATTCGAAGGCATCATCTGGGAGAGGAGAGGATTCATCTTCGGTGTGATCCGTGTTCTCACTTGCTGCTCTCTGTCTCTGAAAGGGCCTCCTCTTCGGAGATCCTGGTGGAAAGTCACACAGATTTGTTTTTTTTTTTTCTTTTTCCTTGCTAAGCCAGGCATTTTTCACACATTAAAGCAGATCAATGCAACTCTGGGTATGTTTACCACGCAGTACGCACCCCAAAGCTGTAGGGGGAGCTCCATAGCGAAAATAGGCGACAGATAAGAAGAATGTTGTTAAGCAGAGGCAACTTACGGTTGTTTTGAACAGGCGACGGCGAGTCACTATGACTTCAAAGGCATGTAGTAAAAGTAATTATCAAAGCAGTATCAAAGCAAAAAACGAATCACAGATGAAACATACATATCTGTCCTAACGGTTTTACGACCGGCAGTCTCGTGTATCGCGAGACTTCCAAACCAAAATAAATGCGAGCGTCAATGGGCAAAACTGCAAGCGCCGTTTTGGGTGTCGGGAGACCCGATAGAGGAGGGAATGTCAGGTTTTTCATCAGAACAGATCAGTCAACCAAAGTAATTACTTCCAAGCAGCTTTATGACTATGATAATGTTGCATAGATCCGCTTTAAATATTAGTCGTGGACTTAGTAGCTATACAAACCTTTGGCATCCAGGCTGGCAGCCCGGTGACTGGTGTCAAACTTCCACCTTTTAAAGTAAGGCCCAGCCCCCTCCAGACTGGCATGCCGCCGCAGTTTAGAGAAGAAATGCAGAACTGAAGTCTGGCTCGGAGGCTGTGCGGGCTCTCCTCTCTGTCCCCTTTCACTCTTGGCCTCCCCCCTGTCCCCGTAAGACTCCATCTGACAGAAGAGATGAAGGAAGAGAAGATGGAAGGAGGTGATGACACATTAAGGAAGGAGACGCGCTGAGATGAATTGTGATGGGCAAAAGGAAGAACCCTCAGGGGACAGCAGTTTGTCATTTTGTCACTCAGTTGCACCAGTGACTGATGTCACTGTGCATCAGCAGCTTTTAGCCTGCAGCGGCAGCTTTTCTCTGGTTAGATAGAAGTAGAGGAAGTGCAACTTTTAGGTTGAAACTAAGTCCAAATGTGTGTGAAAAAGAGTATGTCTTAAATAAAGAGGGAAACTAGCATCTGCAGGTTGCTAAACATGCATTTATTCAGCCGATATTTGGAAAATGTGAGCATCTGTGTGTGATTCAGATGTGGGTTAAACCCATAGACTGTAAAATTAATGGATAAACTTTGAAACCACGTGACCCATGGGATACTGATGAGCTGATGCTCATTGGGCGGTTCCTTCCGTCGCCATCTTGGCACCATCACGAGTCCCGTGACTGCTGGAAAGCCCAAAAATGGCCGACGAGGAGGCACGGGGAGGGGGGCTATGAGCGTGGGGAGGAATGATTGACAAACGTCAAACTCCAAGCTACGTGCTAACAGAGCTAACCCGGAGCTAACAAGAGCTAACCAGCTAACGGAGGTAGGCGGACTAAAGCTAAGAAGCACTGTTAGCCGGCTAAAAAACACAGCTGTGCTACACTTGGCCTTGTTTTTCTGGATATCTGGCACCTTTCAATCAAAAGGACACCCCCATTCAAGAGAGATTTTAGGATTAAATTACATCTAAACAAATGAGTTTAAAAAAAATTCGCTTCAACCCACAGTTGTCATGAAGGTAAACCTGACATTTTAAACCTAAAATGGATTTTTGAACCAGGCTGTGAACATGTTTTATTCTGCTGTAAAGTTGGCCTTTTTAACATGGGAGCCAGTGGGAAATTGCTCTGTTTTGCAACCAGAGGAGGAGGGAACTGCAATTTTTTGCACTTCCTTATTGGTTTCACTCTTCCTACAGGTTGCCGCTTGGTTAACCCTTAGTGCGGGGACATTTTTGGGCTTTTTCTTGCCTGGTACATCATGTGTATTATTGCTGATAAAACAGTCATCTTATGATGCACAATCAAGTGTTATACATCTTTCTTTTCGGGACAACCTGAGCTTTCATAACATTCATGACTCACTGGTGTCACATGTATGACATAAAAGTTATAGAATCATAAAGAGAGGAAAAAACGACTGAAAAGTAATTTCACAAACATCTACAGAAAAGTGAACTGCAATAAACAACTGTCTAGACACCATAGAAATGTTTTTTGGGGTTTTGGGGATACTAAGGTAAAAAAAAATAAACGTGTAACTATAATACAAATGTCAACACTTTCCCATAAGGGCAAAAAACTCCCATTTGCTCACTGTTTCTGAAGCCATTCCTAGAAGCAGTTTTTGTCTGCTGTGAGTTACATCACATATTTTACCCTTTGCAGAATATTTTTCTAATATGAAATAAAAAAAAGTTGCACAAAAACAAGTAACAAGGCTAAGAGTAGCATATATTACAATACTCTGTGAAATTGCATATCATTCCATTGAGATATTAGTCTTTAGACATCAATTATTGCTTTCATAACACTATTTCATTCATGGAGACGCCTTACACAGACAGAGGAATAAAGCTCAACAACTAATGATCTTTGACACAGCATGTCACGGCAAAAAGGCTCTACAATTGGATCTTTCAGCCCATGAGATACCATTAGATAATGTGATTGGACACTGAGATTCCAACACACACAGGTTAGCTTCTGAATGTCCCACAGATGTACCAGAATTACCTGCTTAAAGCTTGAAGTGTTATCTATGCAGAGAAAAAGACAGTTAGACGCTATTACCGTTCCCGAGATATACACAGGTTTGTCGAACGTGTGCTCCGACAGTGTTGACTTTGAAGGGTTAAAATACACAGAATAAAGCCAAACTCACTGTCTGGGATCGAGTGTGCTGTGTTTTCAGGGCTAATGAGGACCGCCTGCATCCCTGGTCCAGAACAATGGAGTGATGTGGATCTCCTGGAAGTCCTCCACTCAGACTCTGTCCCATCCAGTCGGGGACTCTACTCTCAGCAGGCTGGAGATAAAAATAGACCCACATTTGTTTGAACTCTCATACACCCAGCCTGCCGTGGCTAAAAATGCTATAATTTCATGCTGTTCAGTTACCTGGTAGATGGCGAGGGGTAGCTTGGGCACTGCAGTTTCATTGATGTTGATGGTGCTGCTCTCTGTTGAGTCACACTCCATGATGGTGAGTATTTTCAGGTCACATGGGGCTGGAGGTAAATGGAGGTGGGTAAGGCGAGCCTTTTTCAGGTGGTGGAAGTCTCCTTCAGTCAGCGTGTACCTGAGCAAGCAGATGACTCACCTGATCAGAGTCCATCAAACTCCTGCATTAAAAACAATCTGAAAGTTCACCAGATCTTGATGGAGCTGTACCTGCGTGCTTTGTCCTGAGTCATTTTCTCCTGTTCGTAAAGTGCAGATTCATTGAAGGAGACTCTTCGACCGGTAGACCCAGTGGAAACAAATCTCTCCGACTCTCCATCATGGCAGCTCGATGCTGACAGACCATCTGATTCATCTAGGCGAATTGTAATTTCTGAGTGACAGAATTGACAAGGACACACCGACAGAGAGGTATGATGGAGATAGAGACAACTCCGGACTAAACTAAACGCATGAATAGTTGGAGCAGTTCTGACCTTGTGTGGGCTGAGAATCCTCAGCATAAGTGGTGTTTGTCTTCTCAGGGTCATCGCTCGCTCTGAAAATAAATCATTTTCGCTCTTTGTGCTGTTTCACAGGAGCCAAAGTGCTTGTCACATTGCAGCTTTTCCATTTCATATTGCTGCCCGCTTGCAGGCTTAATCCCACCGGTCTCCTAATCCCTGTACCTTTTCATGCGAGCCTCGGACCAGCACCCACCTGGAGTAGCGTCGTCCGCCCAGGCAGCAGCGGTGACAGAAGAGCAGCAGCAGGGAGAGCAGGACCAGCGTCCCCCCGGCAAAAACACTCAGCAGCACCAGCAGCAGCACATAGTTCTCCACCTGGCCAGCTGACACGGGCACATCCTGACGGCATGAGAGAGAAGTAACAGTGGTACTATGCTGAGCAAAGCCATGTGCAGGAGTACATACTGAGATACGGTTGCAACCAAAATTTTCCAACCTCCTGTTCAAATGTCAGTTTTTGCTGAAACTAAACAGATTTGTTTTGTTTTCAGGCAACAAATCAAACAAAAACACAAGAAACGATTAATTTGATGACAAATTTAAACCTGTTTCCATATAACCAACTTAAATTAACAGCATCACTCTATGTTCAAAGTCCTCCAACCCTTTGCACGGCCAATGTTCAGTCATTGTTGTAGCATCCTTCGGCTGCGATGATATCTTTCAAATGTGAGACATAGCTGGGAACAAACTTTCACGACGTTCTTTGGGAATCTTGGTCCATTCCTCGTGTGTGACAGTCTCCAATTCGGCAAGATTCTTGGTTCTACGTGCCGCCACAGCCTTCAGGTGCCACCATAGATTTTCTACGGGGTTAAAGTCCGGAGATGGTGACGGTCACTCCAGGACCTTCCAGGACTTTTGCTGAACCCAAGCCTTGGTCAATTTCGATGTGTGTTTTAGGTTGTTGTGCTGGAAGGTCCACTGTCGCCCGAGATTGAGGTTTTTCTTTTCTTGTAGTATTGCCTGATATCTCACAGAATTTATGGTTCCTCCCAGTGCCTGAAACTTCCCAGTGCCAGAGGATGCAAAACATCACAAGAGCATGACGATCCACCCCCGTGCTTCACGGTGGGTATGGTGTTCTTATCGGCATATGCAGCGTTGGTCCATCAGGCCAAACAGCTCGTTGGTTTTGTCGCTCCACAGAACAGTGTCCCAGAACTTCTGTGGCTTGTCCAAATAACTTTTTGCAAACTGGAGGCAACTTTTCTTGGGCTTTGGCATCAGAATAAGTGTACATCTTGAAGTTCTGCCATGAAGATCTTCAGCATTAAGTGTGTGCCTTGTACTCATGGAAACAGCAGTGCCGGCTGACTCCAGGTCTTCCTGCAGTTCCCTGGCAGTCACTCTAGGGTTTTTGGTCACTTGTCTGTGGATCAGGCTTGTGGAAGCCTTCGTGAGCTTTCGCTTTCGACCTTTCTCCAGCAACGTCTCCAAAGTTCCTTTTGCTTTAAACGTCCGAATAATGCTGCCAATGGTGTCTCTAGGTATATTCAGTGCCTTTGCTGTCTTTTTGTAACCTTTACCATGTTTGTGCATGGCAATAATCTCTTAAAATAACTTTTTAGAAGGTTCTTGTACTTTGGGCATTTTGCTTGCTTTCAGAAACTCAGTGACACCAAGGTGTACAAATTATAAGCCTTCAGAAGATGTTAAAATGCCAACAGGATCTTCTGCACACACACTTGTGTGCAATGCAGATGTTTTAACATCTGGACTGGCTGGGTATCTGCAATGACCAGAGCCCTTCTCCAGGGGGTTGAATAGTTAATTATAAATAATTCTGAACTAACCTAACTATTCATATTGACCCGACACTTGACAAACTGTTACAAAACAGTTGAAACACTCTGTCATATTACCAGATTCATTATGCTTGTTAATATTTCACCAAAGAAATCTGTAAAATGTTGGAAAATTTCTCAAATTGTGCACAATGTACAGGGGGTTGATTATTATTGGTTGCAACTGTACTTGTACGTTTCTTGAGTATTTGCATAATATCCTGCTGTACCACCTCTACCAGTTACAAGAGCGAAGCTTTTTCATTTTTATGTTAAAACAACACTTCACACGCTGTATGAGAGAGACTGACAAATTAATACTATTATCAGGTTGTCAGCAGCAGTAAGGTGACAGGATCATGTTTATAAAGCAAGGCCACCTGAAGGCCCAAACCATGGAGTTCATAATAATATATGGAAGTCTTCACCATTTTATGATGAGGAACAACATGCAGGAACTCTACCTATCCTATAGCTGTCCTACTTTAACTGTTCTAGTCAAAGCTCTACTCAGCTCAGCTTTACTTGCTTTAGGTTTTTTTCCAGTACAACTGAGCTCCAACTCCATATGGGTGGGGTTGTGAAGGTGGCCTGAAGGTCCTGTGATGTCATTTCTACATGGGGACAATGGGATGGGCTGCAGGTTGTCTACTTGTGTGCAGCCATGCACCTTGTAGACAATCATAAAAAGGATAAAACTGCCTGCTGGGTGTTGCCAGGATTGTTAAAAATGGTACTAAAGGAGTTGCTCTCATGACTCATGCAGTTAGCCCCTTCTGTCCCCGTCAGTGACCGGCAGTCTATAGATGGCAGGGTTTTGGCTTTGCTCAGTTTAAGATTAAGAAATATTTTTTGATAAAATGTTCAAATCCATCCCTTTTTTATTTTGGTGGGTTTTATGTTATACAGAAAAGAAAAAAGTGTGTGTGAGAACCGCAAACTAGATCTGTTTTGCACAATGTCACAATTATTTCAAACTGGTTACATTTTGCATGATGTTTGCAGAGCACTATACTATAGAGTTAAGTCAAACTCTAGATTAATGTATAAAGAGGAAAGTCTTTCTAATTAAACATTTGATATACCTTG
>JBBDHI010000008.1:11026859-11036933 GCA_037177115.1 Craterocephalus stercusmuscarum
CTGCCCCTTTTGATCAACTGCAACCCTTATCCTAAAAATCTGCTGAAAAAATTTACATTTTTGGTAATTATTCCATTCCTTAAAGGTACAATAAAATTATCAATTTTTTGTTAATTTTTTGTAGGTTTTTATATTGAATCTGATATTACAGCTTATTTTTAATATTATCTTTACCTCAGTGATGCACCAGTTTATGTTTAAACAACGCTGTAAAAATATGAGAAAGTGTTTTGCGAAGTCATGTGGCGGAAAAGTCGAATGTTTCCAGCTGCTCAATGCAAAGTTTCCATTGTTGTGTTTTTTTGTTTGTTTGAAGATTAAATTAATGCTTTTAGTGATACTTATGAACTGAACTCAGCCCAGTTTAATATCCATACTATTTCACTTCCTTCTAATGTAGTTGCTGGTCAGTTCAAGATAAGCATACATTTTTTTAATTTTTATAAAAAATTGAATTTCTCTTAATCTTTTATATATTATCTTTCTTTTTCTTACTGTAGTTGGATAAAGTAAATCGTGATTGTATACCATTTAATTCTTCATCCAAAATTTCTGAAAAAACAATCCTATTTCAGGTGTGAATGGTGTAACAAGTTTGTTTTTAAAATCATATTATGTTAAGCCTGATAATTCAAGCTTGAGCTTCTTCCCACGCCTTTCGAGTATGTTTCCAACTTGACGGTTATGTAATTAAATTAGTACTTTTCATCATGCTCAAATGGATAACTATCTTAATCTCTCTTTCAAACGTGCACTTCCTTTGTTGATTTTTTCCATCTCATTCTGAAACAAAAAGAGAAATAAACACTCCAGGGGAGGAAAAGGGTGCAATGTTGGTTCAGATCCTCATCAACACTGGAGTCTCCAGACTCCAAGCCCGTCTGCACAGTGATCCATTTAAGTTTATTTCCATCACGGAAAGACAGTTTACAAAATGACACATTGTAATCCAGTTACCAGCTATGCCTGGTCCACCGATTTAGCTTTTTCTGGCCTGCTTTTGTTATCTGTGAATCTGCAAAAAGAGTGATGCAAAGCGCTCAAATATGCTACCAAACCCATGTTCCAAACAACAGCTAGGAACAAGCCCAAACAATTACTCTCAAACACAGGTTGATGCATCATTAAGAGAAAGTATGGTAAGAGCTGAAAAATTACGTAAAACATGGAAACCATGACAAGATACAAAAATTACAGGAGCTGGAGCTTTCCAGTCAAATAAAAGATGGCACTAGAAACCACCTCATCTGTCTGGCCTTTCTATACACGTTTGCTGTTCGGACTGTGAGCCAACAATTTTATTTCCGTTGTATGTTTTTCTGTTCAGTTCAACACAACTTGGCGCCGCTGGAGCTCATTATTCTTTCCTTTAGCTGGTCAGACGTGCATATCTCCATTGTCATGGTTGCTGTAAACATGGTGGCAGCATTTTACTCCGCTGAGACAGTGGTTGATTACTATTTTGCAGCCGTGAGGAGTTTCGTTAGCTAAGCGCTATAAAACCACCCAGATTTGACTGAGCAAATAGGTACAAGCCTCCTATTGGATAATTATTGAATGAGCAACTAGTTATTTAACCCCAAGTGGTGAAGTGAAAAGCTTCTCATTAATTAAACATTAGGGCTGGGCGGATTGATCCAGATCTCAATGGTATCAACACCAAGGCTAGTATCAGTATCGCTCGATACCAAAATGATGAGACTGATATTTTCCTTGCAGTTTCTCTTCTTCGCTTTTCCTGTGAATGAGATCCAACCAATAGTAAGTTTTGCTTTTTTTGAACTAATTTACACTGTCGACTTTTGTTTACAAACAAAAAACAAATTTAAATGTCTCAGTTCTGCTATTCAGTTTAATAAAGTTTAATTTGACAAAAATCTTTTCATTGTGTTTTATTATGAGCTTAATGATGATCGATGATAAAAGATAAAATCATTAAATAATTGTGACACTTCAAGCACCAAGTATTAGTGTCAGGATGGCAATAAGTTCCCTGGATAGGATCGATACCAAAATGCGCGTTTCGTCCTGGCCTAACAAGCATGTCCAGAGACGCATCTGTGGTTGTGGATAAGATGTTGGTCTATTTAAAAAAGGGTCAGATCTTTGGTGGGTGTTGTGGTGAACACACATAAGCTGGCTCCATCAGAGCAGAGACACCGACCTCCCTCTGCTTCCTGTGGGTGGTGGTGGAGGTGGCTCGTTTTGGGCTCCTGGCTCGTCATTCTGCCGTGCATCTGGGTAGCAGGCAATATTTGTAAAAGCAACTTGTGGACTTGCTAATTTGGTGATTTTCATTTGTAGGCCACCTGCTGCTGTTTTGTTCGCTTCGGTTCTTGTTTTCTTGTTTTAGTTTAGTTTAACTTTAAGGCTGGGTCGTCAGTTGTAGGCCGTGTGTGTTTAGCTTTCTTTGGTATTGGATTGTACTCGTGCTTTTCTTTTACACTGCTGGTAGCCATCAGGTAAATGGGCAAGTTGCTCGTGGTTGTGCATGGTTTGGTGTGCTGGTATATGAGGTGAGTGGTAGCACACCTGGGCACTCCTCTCTCCCCACTGACCAGAGGCCCTAATATATAGTCTTTTGTTTGGTTATTTAGCTTTTAGACTTTGAGCTAGTACTATTTTATGCTGGACTGTAATTCATTTTTTCATTCACTCGTTTTAATTTTTTTTTGTATGTGAATAAATATTGAACTTCTACCCACATCTCTGTCTGTTAAACAGGAATAAAAACCTACATCCCAGTTGGTGTTGTCAGTCATCCAAAATTCTACAATCCTGAATAAAGCATGAATATTTTGAATTTTAAATTTTCCCATTTATGACTCTAGTACTCACGGTGCGGCACTGCTCTGTCACACATGCATTAATCATTTAATAACATCCAAAGAGACTTCAGAAATTGGGTTAAGAACTGAAGGATAATGTAAAGCCATCGTCTTTGAGGAAGCATGGTGATCAGCTGACTTCCTGAATTTACTGAAAGACCAAGTTAATCCATCAGTGGATTTTTTTCCCCTTCCCTGATGGCATGGGTCTATTCCAGGATGAAGATGGCAGGATTCCCACCTGTAAGGCTGCAGGTGGTCCAACAAAATATTAGTGTGACCTTTTGTTGGTAACTCTCTGTTTTGGCCAGGCAGTGTATTTAATGAGTGGTATTAATACTGCAACACACTCTCATGTCATAGGGATTCTTATGCAGATACACACTTGTACACATTGTGTCTGCTCACACACTTGCAAAGACATCACAACTGCTCCTCTCTGATTAATACTCTCAGTCTGGGCTGAGCGAGGCTAGGGATGCTAATCGAAACGTCAGCGAAACCCTTAATTCAATTTCCCAGCTCTTCTCAATGAGAGGGAAATGAGGCCTACGCAGGCTAAAAATGGAAATCAGAGGAGGAGGATGCCGACACACATGAGCAATCCCCACAAAAGACTTTCTTGGCCTTTTCCCAATGTCAGTTTTAAAGGAGAGTGGGAAAATGATTGTGCTCTTCACACGATCACAAATGTAATATTGTCAATTGCAACATTTAATGTTGTATCATTTATATAGATTTGGAAAGATGTCTTCACAAGGGACAAAAACAGCGCAGAAGCTTTTCCTGGAGCAAAACCAGGACTTTAATAGGACCTGCAACATAGTTAACCTCAACAAAAACTAAAAGCACGGTAAAGTTTCTGTCACACCAGAACTGCAACCTCCAAATATATATCCAAAAAAGCACAGCACCTGTAACCATACATACCTCTCCCATCACATGGAGAGCAAGCAAAAATAGCAGATTTTATGGTGACTCATCTTATTGCTTATGGTTCCTTTGTTAGGCCACTAACAGACTGATAGAAATCTGTGTTTGCATCAGTCAGAATTTCAGTCAAACAGCAGAAACTCATAACATGAAGAAGAGAATCTGTTGCTGAACAAAATGCTGTCATTCCCTGCTCATGAAAGGAGACAAATCTGATATAGAGGAAAATCCACGTTTTAGCCAGCGTCAGTAATGCTTCAGGCCACATGTTCAACCAAACCCCTTGTCTCACATAAACACAATATATTTTCCTATTCATGTCTGCCACTGAAGACACAAAATAGACTGTGTTGGAAGTTGTGTGTCTGCTCATACACCCATAGTTGCTGTGGGTGTATAAGCATCAGCATCAGAGCGTTTGGGATTTAATAAAATCAGCTGTTTTTACAAGCTCAGCCAAACAAGACAAACGGCTGCATCAATGAGCCGGAGCAGCAAAGCATCTCTTCAGTCTTCAGCCCAACTTTCTAACACACTACAGCTCTTCCTCGGCACTGACTAATTTAAACTGGCTGATAAATCGCAACTCTTCCTGCAGAGAAGATTTCCGCGCACAAATGTTCGATGCTGTTTTGAATTGACTCATCTTTGCAAACAGATCAGACTGGGCACCATCGCCTCTCCACCTGCGATATGATGCTTACGGCTGTAACAGTGTGTTGTTATCTCAACATGGCTTTCCTTATAGATTCTATGTTAGTCGAAGTGCAGTTTGATTCGTGAAGTCATCATACACCAGAGTCACCAGCTGAAGGTGTGGACAGGATGTGTTGATGGTGTTGACAGAGGAGGAGGAGATCATATGCAGCAGTACTCACAGTGGAGTTCTCAGTCAGACTTGTCAGAACGGGCAGATCATTGCTCATTGTCCAGGTCAGAGTGAGCGAGCCCTGCATGAGATGAAAAACACGTAGAGTCAGATGGCTGGGCCGCAATATATAATATATATATAATATATTCTGCTTTCTGATGCACAAACTTCAAAGTTTAGATGATTTGGTGAATAAGATTAATTTCAACAAATGCAATGAAAACACCTCAAAGCCAGAGTTAAATTGAACTAACTAGTTTTCTCAGTGGGGCCTGATCAGTATACAGTGATTTGTCGTGGTCAGCATATTCCTGCATGATAAAAGGGTACTATAGTGTATTTATTTATTCTATCTGGTGCTGGGAATGAAAATTCAACCTACCTTAATCATCTATAACTGAAAATAGTCCATTTCCAGAGCACAGTTTGAACCACATGCTGGTTTGTAGTATTAGAGCAGGCTTACACATGGTGTATAAACAACACCTACAAAATGACACCATGAAACCTCCTTCTGTTCTTTTTTTGTCAAAAATTCTCTGTTTAAGCTCCTGTTTCTTTGAGACATAGATTGATTGGACTGGTAAAAATGAAAGTATACACAGAAATGTTCATTCTTTGTTACATGTAGCTGCTGAACTTGCCTCTTGGGTGGTTATGTAAATATTACACACAAATGCAGCCAGATAACAACATGTAGGAGTAAAAAGACAAAACAGGAACAGTGTCTTCTGTAGGAGAAAATCAATCCCTTTGGTGATGATAAGGGGAAATACAACTTCTAAGGTCATGTGTACAAAAGAATTTTAAATGACACATTGGTGGAAAGAAAAAGGGTATGATATGGCTTCTTTAATGCTGTCTTGTATCATCACAGCTCATAGGTGTGTGGATGACTGTTCCTATTAAGATTATTTTGTGGTCAAAGCTTGTCCAAATCAAACACAAGCTAGCCTTTATTGTTATTGGACTTTATGATAGTATTTCCTTAAAGGAGCTATACCCGATTTCACGTCCGGCTAGTTTAGTTAGCAACAGCTAGTTTTTTAGCTTTGACGTGACGCTCTTTCTTTGCCAATGGGGTTAACTTTCATAACTTCCAGATCCCTAGGGGAACGCTCTCACTGGCTGATCAGAATCTGGACGTTTCAAAAGTTAACCCCATTGGCAGAGAAAGACCGTCATGCTAAAGCTAAAATCTAGCCGCTATCGCTAGCTAAACTAGCCGGACGTGAAATCGGGTATAGCTCCTTTAAAGCTGGCAACTAGCTAGTACATGTGAACAGCTTTACTTCTGCTCGTTTTTCTGGCACTGAATCTAAAATCTTATGTTTCTGGGTTGCAGCCTGAGATGTAGTTATGTCTGATAAATGCAAAGAAATAACTCTTTTCAACAGGAGACATTTGGAGACTAAATGAAAATATGTTAAATATATATGTTAAATATCTCAAATAGTGTTTGATGCTGAAAAGGCAAACACCTGCAGACTTTCAGCCTTGAATATGATGAGTCAGGACCCTTCATGTGTATTGAAAATAAATGAATAAAAATACACGCCCCCTGAATATCAAGTTTGTGATTCAGGCATACAATTTTAGACCTGATGACACATTACCGGCTTCACACTGAAGTTACGGAAAAGATTATACAACTGTTTTCACATAAACAGTTTTCAGAGCTGACTGTCCAAGGTTGTTTTTTTTTTTCATCTTTTTTACTGAAGACACAGTAATCTGTGCACTCATCTCTAAAATGACCATTGTGCAGTAACATATATGAGACAGCAGAGAGCAGCTTGTATAACACCATCCCATGATTGCATTCCTCACACGCTGATTACGTTGCCGCACAGAGGCATATTTTATGTAATATGTCAGGCAAACCAGCAGCTCATCCTAAAGATGATGAAACCACAGCCCTGAATAAAAAGGCAAATAATGCACATGTATGTGAACTCATGTTCTGTTGAATCATCTTCATTAAGCTTTACAGATTCAGCACCAGCAGGTTATTCTGTCCTAACATTTGCATGTGTCTTGAGGGTTTTTCTCTTGTTCAAGACTTCATTGTAAAAAACAGACTCTTTTTAAAGATATAGTGATGTAAGCAATGTTGAATCTAAACCAGGACTTATTAAACAAGGTGGTGTTTTGCTGTAAAATTGGCCTAAATTGCTACAATTTAACCCTGGTGGTTTACATGTGGCACATATGGAAAGCTATATAGATGTGCTAAAATGTTTTAACCCCTGAACTGTGGGAATTTATTCATGCCTGGGGACCCTTTTTTATTATTTTATCAGTTTAGCAGAAGATTACAAATATCCTGTTATACTGTTACATCCTCTCCATTTTCTCAGCTTCATTTTGTCAGTAAATGAATTCAAAACCCTGACAGTGGTTAAAAGGAAAAATATGTCATGGTGTGAGTGCGTGCATGTGTTAATTTCCGGGCTTTAATGGCATGTTATAGTCCCGCATCATCTCTGGTTAAAACATTCAGACAGATGGACGAGGCGGCTCAAACTTACCAGAGCAGTAATGTAATTGGGTTTATGGATCAGGCTACCATCATAGTAGATTTAAGATGAAAGGAGGGGATTCTGTAGAGTATGTATCGTGTGTGAGTGGGTGATGAAGTGCTCCAGATGTGCTGTGGGACTATCTTACGGTCTATTCGGGTGTTGTTGGGAGCTTCCCTCCGCTCTGTGCAGGGTGACTTCAGCTGATGCTGCAGCCGGCGGCGCTCATAGCGGCAGCCTCAGCATCAGCAGCATCTTCCCGTCGATCAGTAGCCTACTGTCCCATGTCTTTGCATCGCTTGCTCTCTGCCTGCGGGAAAATAAATCACAGCTGGTCACACAGGAGCTTTCATGCGCCGGGCTGGGAGCGGGGCTCCGCTGCGGTCCCTGCGCGTCAAACACTTCTTAATAAATCATGTGCTGCAATTGTATCCGGAGTCATTTCCCTATCCCGCATCTTACATAATGAAATAATGCCACATTACACCATGAGGACGCTTGTAGATTCGCGCGAAGTGGTTTGATGAAGTGAGAGGGACCAAAATCAGGACTCACCCGGGTGTTGTTTTCGGTTTGAAGCGGTCCACAGGCAGCCTGCCCCGTCTGCATACTTTAATTTGGGCTTCAAATAAAGACTCTAGTTATGAATGAAACCACACGCGATTGGACACACCCACCGCCCGCTCCCCGATAGGCCACGTGACCAGCGCTGCTGCTGATGATGATGGTGGTGAGGATGATGCGAGATGGAGGAGAACACCCGTCTTCATTCACAGCAGTCGCTCATGAATGGCAGCAGCTGACGGAGAGGACTCTGCTGGGACTCTGTAGGTGAATTTAGACCATTGCAGCCTTTATAAAACTGTTCGCAATGTTTTCAGTTTGATGTGTTTTAATCTGCTTCTGTATCCTTGCAGTGAGATAAGATGCAAGAACAAACAGATCGTTTTTGTAATCTCTCTCTTTGCCACGTGGGGGCGGCTTTGCACCAACTGAAGGCACGATGGAGGCCAAGCATGCAGGGTTTGTTTTCTACGTCAAATTCAGGTACTTTCACTTGAACTCAGGACAATTACTACACATTGTTGAACCAAAACAACCAAAGTGAAAACACGTAACATGCAGCTACACACTGGTGAGGCAATTATAACTCACACTTAGCCAGGCTAAGTTAGCCTATACTAAATGCTCTGAATAGCCAAACATTTGGTAGCCTAAAAATGCACTTTGCACTTTCGATTGTTTGTTGTTCGTTTTGAAGTCTTATACTTATACTACACAAATATAATTCAGCATTTATTTAAACACAATTTTCGGTCTCCACCTTTGCAGTGTTCATTCTGGAGAAGGAGGCCTTATTTGTGCTGGCATCGTAGCCGATAGGAGGACAGTCGGACATCTGAGAATCAACTTTCTGCCTCAGTGTCAACCCGCAATAAAACTTTGGGAAACTGATTCGCAACTGGGTCAGACTGAGAAACATAAATAGCAGCACATGGGCATCAGTTCAGATGAGCTTAATGGCCTGAGTTCAACTATTCACTAGAGTAGGCTACTTAATACGGTGTAGCTACTGCAGGATGGAAATGCTGAGATCTGATTGTGTTCTGTCCTTTTTGTCCTTTCTACAAAAAGTTTTATGGCCTCGTAAAATGTAAAGGACATTGCAGTTCGTTTCTGGAACACTTTCAGTCATCTCTGCTTGCCGACGAGGATGTGCTAAAAGTCACAGTGACCTCTTTAAACATCTGATGAAATTTCAGGAAACAGTTTGAAAACATTTTACCCTGCCTTTAATTCTAGAAAGTATAATAATAGATCTTTATTATGAGTGTTTTATGCTGACATGAGAAACTACTGTGAACATTTTCACATCTTGATTCATTTGGACACAAAAAACTGTTGCATAAAGACGTAATCTCCGTCTTTCATGTTTCGGACGAATCACATTTATATTAAAGCAGCTGAAGTGTGAATCATGATGCAGACATACAGTAAATATCTTGATTTGGTTTATGTCCATGCTCTTAGGCATTATACTGGTATGTCATACATTTATATTATATTTGTTGAACCATTTTAGCATGTACTATACAAAAACTTATTGCCGCTGCAGCAATGTGCTGTTATCAAAATAAGCAGTTATTTTATTTTTCCTGGTTTCATAGGTTCTGTTTTTGCCTGCTAGATCCAGTTAATGCAGGAGGTTTTCAGATAGCTATGATAGCTGTAGGCCCATTTTCAGATGTAGAATATGCTTCATGGTGCAATCCCTTAGAGTTTCACACTTGTATCCACTTGACTCTATCAGGTTTTGGTTTGTTAAGCTGTAAAAACACGAGTACAATGGCCAACAGAATGTTATCACAGACACACAGAAAGTGGAGCAATGTTTCATTGTTTGAAAAGAATAATATTTATCTAAAGCATCCACTTTAATCCAAACGGTGACCTTTTCCTTATCAGAGTTTTATAACCTGAGCTAAAATTAATATGCAATAACAAAAAAGGGAGAAGGAGGTCTCAGGCAGAACTCAGACTCCAACTTTCTCTGTATGAGTCCCTGAGTAGACTTGAGTTGTGGAGTCTACAAAACTACACCATTAAGTAAAAATCCTTCTTAATGCTTTTCTCTCAATGCACTTTGCTAAATACAGCGGTTAACAAACACTTTAGGTTATTTATTAGAACACTTAACTAACTGAGAGCATATTGAAGAAAATTATATAGAAATAATCATTAGTTGAGGCCATGCATTGATTTGAATACATGAATGCATATTTTTTTGTGTTCCACATTTTCTGCAGGCACGCAGGGTGTGTCTGTGTGCTCTATATGTTTTATAGGAGCAGACTGTAGGTCCGTGTTCTCCATCTGCTGCAGGAACAGACTGTAGGTCCGTGTTCTCCATCTGCTGCAG
>JBBDHI010000008.1:11101874-11112786 GCA_037177115.1 Craterocephalus stercusmuscarum
GTTTACTGAAACTGCAAATCCTAATTAGCAAAATGTAAACAAACAAAAGCTGAAATATATTGATTTGCATACTATTTGTGTATATGTATACATTTTTCTTTGAATTTAAGTTAGAGGTATTACTTGGAAAATTAGAATATCCTGAATAAGTGCATTTTTCTGTAACTTAAATTCAAAGATGAAATGGACATAAATAGACAAATAATGTGCAAATCAATATATTTCAGCTTTTATTTGTTGCCAATTATGATTTGCAGGTTCAGAAAACCTAAAATTGAAAAACTCAGAAAATTGGAACATTGCTTGAAATCAATAAAAAAATGAATTTTAAATACAAAAATGTCAGGCATCTGAAAGTAAACTCTTGAATCTGAACTTTGTTTATAACATGTATTGGTTTCACCGTTTATGATGGAACACCTGAATAAAACAACTTTTCCAGCATATTCTAATTTTCTGAGTAGTACCTGTTTTTATTACATATGGAAGATTCTGATAAGTTTCTCTCAGTATGCATGGAAAACTTGGTCCTCCACATTTTTGTCTGTATTGTTAGTGTATACAAGCATACAGCAGACCTAGTGAGACTGAGTCAAGTAAATTTTCTCTGTACTTCACGGTGAAGAGAGGGAGGGAATAAAAAAAAGCAACTGAGAAGACCTGTAGTTGTGGGTCCTGCTCACGCCTCCCGAACCGACCTATCCAAGCGTGCGCTACCTTATTCAAACTTCATTTCCCACAATGCCTCCGCTCGTCCTTGTCAAACCTCAGTCACTGTGGTAAGCTAACGTGAACTGCCACGGCAGGCTGACAGTAGTAGTAACGACTAAGATACAACTACATGGAAGATGTTTGTCACATGAAGTCACTCCTGAGCTGCCGTATTTTAGATTTGTACTTGAAACAGTGCCTTTAACGCCACGATATATTTATGAAGTTTTGCTAGCTCTCACTTGTGCGGTTGATATTTCCACTACCCTGCAGACGAAAGTAACACCAACGGTAGTGTAGCGATAAGCTAGCAGCTAGCTTACGTTACTTAACCTACAACTGGGCTAACTTAGAAATATCTACTGAAGGACTCGCAAACTACACGAAATATCACACCAAGTGAGGGACATCGGGGCACAAGAAACCTTCGGGCTGGTGTCAAGTTTGTAAGGTAAGAAGTATGTATCCAGTGACAGGTTACTGACTGCTTAGTTAGTGGATAAGTTCAGACAAGGCTGATGCACCAACCAGGGACAGATTCTGAGAGGAGGATCACTATTAGTTTTCGAATGAATCTCTGCACTGAAATGCTGTTGAATTGTTATCCAACTCTGTTTGTGCGTGTGTTATTAGGACTGTAGCAACGCAGATGCCAAACATAAATACTACATGCCAAGGAAAATGGCAATAATGATACAGTGAATATATTTGGAAGTCGACAAATGACACAAATACCTGAAAATATCCAGTTCACTGTTAAGTAATCCATTTGAATGGACATGTCTGTTATGAAAAGTCACGGTATGTCTCTGTACTGTAGCACAAAGGAATGGGCCCCAGAATCACAGAGGAAACTTCAATGTTCATAAAAGCAAACATAGGTAGCAGCCAGGATAAAACACTAAATTAGGGAAGATGTTTATGGACCTGTTGAGAGGGAGGACAGTGGATGTGGCCTGGAAGGGGCAACACCAGACTTCTTTGTGCACATTTGAGTTTCTGGCTTGAAGCTCTGATGTGTTGCTGCCAGTTTGTTGCCCCAGACTACATAAACTTTCGGGAGACCCTCTGTTTGCACCCTTGTCTTTGTTTTGCTTCATTCTCCTTATCTTAAAAAAGGCTTTCTTGTTTTATCTTGTAAAATAGGCCCATGTGGAATGAATATTCACAAAGCAACCTTTAATTTCAAGTTATTCTTAAGAATCCATGACTAGGCAGAATATTAATGTGTAACAAACTAATAATCATTGTAACGTATTAATAATAACTATATCTCTAACAGTGTTCTCTCTTTTGCACGTTGTAATTATTCACACATAGAGCCAGATTTAGGAACTGGGTGCAGTGTAATTTTCTGCTGAAGATTTTAAGTAACCATGACACAGTGACCTTGGCACCCAGATTTTTTATCGTAAAACAATGTATCGCAGACAGAGTGAGGGCAAACAGGAGAAGTGTGTAGAAGTCTCCTCAATATACTGCTTCCCTCAGGTTTTAGAGCTTTAAAAGGAAATTCAGCATAACATGTTGACTGGCTCATGTTTTTCTGTCCATATATATGATGCTATGGATATGAAACTGGTTCAACAATTCCAGTAGTTTAAGACCTTGTTGTAGTGCTTTATTGGATATAATATTTCTAGAGTAAAAACCATAACCTTTTATAGCAGTAACACTACAACATAAACTCACAGGGAACAAAATAAAGTCCTGAACTGTCTATACAATATTCTTTCAAAACATTGAAGGTAAAATAAAATACTGAGCTTGCTTTGGTATCATGCTTCCTTTTACTGCAGAATCATTAAAAAGTACTTTATCAAAGTGAATTGCAGTTTTATATATCTGATTATTCAACCAGCGCTTGTTATTCAAAGTAGTTAGGGCTTTTATAAATCGTGCTTGGCTGTGATACAGGCTGCCAATTTAACAATAAACCAGTGTTGGGGTTGAAGGTTGCATGAATGGGTGATTTGTGTAGAGAAATGATTAGCTCATTGGGAAACATGCATGCGCCCTTGTGTAAAAGTGAGATCGACCAAAATAGTGTTCGTGCTCTTGTGATCTTTTTGAAATCTTTGCTGATTTGATTACTGCAATTTTCCTGATTATTTGAATTCATGGTAACACTAAAATGTGGTTTGCTGGCAAGGGGGGCGTCTGCATAGTACTTGTGTTGTTTGAACAGACACCTTTCACCTACAAGTCCCCAGCTCTGTCCTTCAGGACGTTCTTTGTTTTTCTTTAGGGAGAGACATTACATATGGCTGCTGTCCTTTGCTCAGTGTCTTTATAAAGCCTTCATAGGTTTGGTGGTTGCTTATGATTGTTGGATTTATCTCCAGGCAGCCATTTAGTAGTGGTATGTGCTTTTTTCTGATTGTTTTTATTAACACTCTCCATCTTGTTGGCATCACATGCTGCCATTACAATAAACTCTAAACTTGAATAAATCCATATTTTGTTTTGAAAATGTCATTACCTAACCCTGAGTATATTCTCGCCAATGGAAAATCAGATTTGTAAACAGTGTGTGCATGACAGCTTATCTTAGAGTCAGGCATGTCACTTGATCCCTATGCACTTCGCTGAGAGTAACAAGAGAATAAGCTTAGCTGGCTACATGTTTGTTTTATATTTAGGCCAACCTAACACTGAACTGTGTTTTTTTTTCTCTGACCTCTCTAGCTCCCCCCTCCCGGGGTGCTACCCCCACAACCTGGTAGGTTGAATTCATGAACGTGCCGAGTGCATAGTGGATGGGGATGGGAAGTGGAGTCCAGGAACAGCGGGCATCACTGACGCAAGGAGAAGTGCTGCCACTGGCTTCCTCCAGTCAGTCTGAAGTGAGCTATGAGGTAAAGTGTCATGTTGTACACATTTGACTTCAAAATTAGATTTCTATACTAATAATGAAAAAGCCAGCACTGTTACTATATCAATTTTTCATCACATAACATATTACCTTTACATTACCAATTCTACAGTATATGTATATTGCTATCAGACCATTTTAAATTCTCTGATTCAGTGTCCAAACAAAAACTCTAAAAGACCTTCAGAAATATTTCCCGGGACCACTTTGAAAGATTACATGAACATCTGGCTTCATTAAACTAAATGATGAGTGGCTCAGGACTTTTACACATGAAATGTATATGAAACTGGGGCAGTTTTTTTAGCTTCAGTTGGCCAGTTCGGTTCATTTAGCGACATCTGCTCTGATCTGTGAGGTTCTGTGATTATCGTGATGGAACTCCGGCTTAATGATCAACAGCATTTCAAACAAAACTTTATTCGTGATGTAGTTGGAAAATGACAGGATTTACTCTGTTGCTGTTGGTGACCTTAAATGTAATTCTTCCATTGCTGTGCAGGGCATGGAGAACACCCGGTCCGTCCTCAACTCGCTTTTCTCCGGGGCTTTGGCCGGAGCAGTGGCCAAGACAGCTGTCGCCCCATTGGATAGAACTAAAATCATCTTTCAAGGCAAGTGGGATGCTCTGCTTGGGATGGCTGTAGCTCAGGAGACTACATGCCAAAGTGTCCTTGAGCAGGACACTGAACTCCATGTTTCTGCTTGATGTGTCTACTAGGAAATAAACACGAGTGATAGAAAGCACCTAGTCCAGGGGTGTCAAACTCATTTAGTTCAGGGGCCACTTACGGCGCAGCCTGATCTGAAGTGGGCCGGACCAGTAAATTAACAACATTATCATCTCAAAATACTGAAAACTTATCATTTTTCCCTTGTTTTAGTGTAAGGAAGTACAAATCACCTCATTTAATGGGCAAAACTTTTAGAAAACATCATGAACAACATGAATTTTCCATAATATTTTGCCTCAGTTACACATTTATGATTTAATTCATTCAAATACTTTTTGTGGGTTTAATATATTTTGTATAGATTGATAAAACAATCAAATTAGTTTATCTTATACAAATATATATTAGCATCCAATAAATTTAAATCTCCCATTTTTAAATTTGACATTTTTTATTTGTACAGTTTTCTTGAAATAAAACCTATTTTATGTTATTTTGTATAAAATTTTCTTTTATATTTATTTATTTACTTCACTATATATATTTGCTTAATCACACAAGTATTACAACTAAAAGATCAAACTTGATCTAAAACAATCATAACCATTTAATTACAGGTATTTGGAGCAGGAACAGTCCAGTATTTTCGATTTTGATTTGAGTAACTTAGACCAAATTCATCCCGCGGGCCTGATCGGACCCTTTGGCGGGCTGGTTTTGGCCCCCGGGCCGTATGTTTGACACCCCCGACCTTAAAAATAGCTGGGCTTATAAGAAACTATGGTACTTATCTTGTTATTCTTGTTTTTTTTCCAGTGTCTTCTGCAAGATTCTCAGCCAAGGTATGTTTAAACAAGAGTATTAAATGCACCACGTCACTTCACTGATTCTTATTCAGAAAATTTTAGTCAAGTTTTGTTGAGGATAATTGATAATTAAAACTAAAGTGTGCGTTTAGGAATTTTTTTCTTTGGTCTGACCCTCACAGGATATTTGAGAGGAGCTACTTGAAGTACAGAAAAGTGATACTGGATGGATACGTTTATATAAAACCAGACATATGTGTTTTTTTACAGGAGGCTTACAGGTTGATCTACCACACCTACCTGAAGGAAGGTTTCCTCAGTCTATGGAGGGGGAACTCTGCCACTATGGTGCGAGTCATCCCATACGCTGCCATCCAGTTTTGTGCACATGAGCAGTATAAAAGGCTGCTGGGAGGCTACTATGGCTTCCAAGGGAAGTAAGTATCGTCTTTTTTTAAAGCGCTTGGCTTGGTTAGAAACGTATTTATCAAGTTAAATGATAAGGAAAGCAAAAAAAACTACTATGCACTTGTTTTCCTCCTGGTTCTAGAGCCTTACCTCCGGTCCCACGGTTACTGGCCGGGTCTATGGCTGGGACCACTGCAGCCATGCTGACTTATCCTCTGGACATGGTGCGAGCTAGGATGGCTGTAACACCAAAAGAAATGTAAAGCATCCCTCTTTTTTCACAGAAGCTAATGAATATTCATCTATTGATATGACTGACCACCATATTATAACATTAAAACACTCCCACTATGTTACACATTTTACATTCAGTATGTCAAGTATGAAACATTTAGGTTATTAAAGGCCACTGGAGAGCAGTTATGGCTTGATAAAACCACCATAACACATTTCTGGGAAACCAGTGGCAGAAATGATTTTGTTAAATTAGAACAGGGGTGTCAAACTCATTTAGTTCAGGGGCAACTTATGGCACAATTTTATCTGAAGCGGGCCAGACCAGTAAATTAACAACATTATCATCTCAAAATAATGAAAACTTTTCATTTTTCCCTTGTTTTAGTGTAAGGAAGTACAAATCACCTCATTTAATGGGCTATACTTTTAGAAAACACCATGAACAACCGGAATTTCCCACAGTTGGATTGGACCCTTTGGCGGGCTGGTTTTGGCCCCCGGGCCGTATGTTTACCACCGCCGACTTAGAAACTTATTTGATTTTTGATTTTAATTTTCCAGTCTGAGAGTAGAAAAAGTAGATTTATTAAAGTGAGAAACCACAACTTCTACGTGTCAGAATGCAGTTTGGAGCTTTTCATTCAGGCATGTTTGCTCTCGTTTGTTGTATTCAGGTATAGCAACATTCTGCATGTTTTTGTGCGGATCTCTCGGGAAGAGGGCCTGAAGACCTTGTACCGCGGATTCACTCCCACCATCCTGGGCGTTGTCCCTTATGCTGGACTCAGCTTCTTTACTTATGAAACACTGAAGAAGTTGCATGCAGGTACAACACACACAACTCTTCTCTTTCCTGCAATGCTTCCACCTGTTGTTTATAGTAAATACTCCTCCCTCACATCCTCTTCTTCCACGCAGAGCAAAGCGGCCGCTCACAGCCCTACTCCTATGAACGTCTGGCTTTTGGAGCCTGTGCAGGTCTCATCGGCCAGTCGGCATCTTACCCTCTGGATGTAGTGAGAAGGCGCATGCAGACCGCAGGTGTCACCGGTCACACGTACGGCACCATCCTGGGCACCATGAGAGAGATCGTGTCTGAGGAAGGGGTTATCCGCGGACTCTACAAAGGTCTCAGTATGAACTGGGTCAAAGGACCTATCGCGGTGGGGATTAGCTTCACCACCTTTGACCTTACACAGATTCTCCTGAGGAAGCTGCATCAAATGGGCTACACTCGATAGCAATGACAGAGAAGCAGGACACAAGGGAGGGTGGATTGTCTAGATCCCTGTAAGCCCTCTGAGGTTAAACAGGGACGAGGGATTGAAAGTGCACAGTAACTCAGGATGTGTGGGTAATATCAAGACGTGCTCTCGCTGTGTCTGCGCAGCGGATATGAGGTGGATGTACAGAACACAACCTGCCGTCGAGTGCGTTATGATCAATCATCTTATCTGTGTGCACAGAAATTGTAACACTCCAACCTCGACGAATCAGATCCCAGAGTGCATTTGGAAAAGAATTTAGAAATGCTCCCAGCTGCCATGTGCAAAAATACCAAAGCTTCTGATTCCAGCGTGTAGCAGATTATATGATATTAGTATGTTTAAGTACTATAGCGCAACTAGCACAGACATTTCGAGCAGAAATATTTACTAATCATTTGGTTTTTCTCACAGTTAAAAAATTTAAGAAAATTGAGTTCACATCTGTAATTGTAGTTTAACTGCTGGAGTGACGTCAGCTGCATTTTTTATGTCGGTGCCAACGTGTCTGTTGAGAGTGCCCATTTTGTTTTATGTTTTAATTGTTAAGTGTTTCAATGGCTTTTTGAAAGATTGCAAATTGCGGCTTGTCAGAAAAATCGAATCCAGATTTTTTTTTGTGTGTGTGCAGTCTTGTTTTTGCACATCGAGCAGCGTGATGAACACTTCTCCAAATGTGAGATCTTCGCTCTGATTTAACAGCCCTGAGTGAGCGCTACCTTTGGGAAGTTTACACTGTCACATTGCTGCTGTCACCGCGTGAGGACTGTTGCTTTAGATGTAAGGTAATTCTATTTTTTGTGAGGTTGTTTTGAGCTACAGCACATGGAGACATTTTAAATATTGCGATCGGCGACAGAGTATGTACAGAATGCATGTGTTGTCTTCCTATTGCTGTCAGTCTGACAGCGGCTCTTCATCGCCTGATTTGTCGGAGAAAGACAAGATGCTAATTCAGACTGAGAAGTCATCGCAACAGCGTTAAAGCTCTAAGAGAGCACTCATAATGTAGAGTTGTAGCAGTAAAAACTAATAGAATAACTTGACTGGAAATATGCAAAGATGAATCGTCTCATTTAAAGATTAGTTTTCTAAGTATTGTACTTTATCTTTGCACATAATCAAAGGCTTGTCTAATTGTTGCATATTAATGTGTTATGCAGAGGAGTGGCAAAAAAAGGGACTTCAACCTGCAGCCATATTGCTCATTTAGCTGCAGGTACTTGGGGACAGTATTGATACTGGCTAACAGTTGTTGAGAGTGTCAATAGTTTCTATAGATAGACCGCACATACCGAGGCAGGAGGGTTGAGCTGAGAGAGCTCCTGAATGCAGACTCAAGTGGAGTAGAGGTCACGACGTTCCAGCTTTGACCAGAAAACAGTGGACAGGCTCTGGAAAGGATTGTATTTTTAACTCTCTGTCAAAGCTGCACAAGTGATCATTTATTACAAGTGATATTTAGATTTTTAAATCACCGGACAAACTCACATGATCAATACCAGAGGACAGAGTTGTGATGTTGGCAGTAGTTTTGAAATACACTGCCGATCAAAATAGGAAAGGAGATGGAAAAAAAGCACAGGCAAATAATCAGGTTAGCTTCAGTTGGGCAGGTTTTTGTTCAGCAGCGGTACAAGCCTGACAATGAGGTCTGTTGATGACCTGAATATTCTGAATGATCTGTTTTTCTCTATATGATTGAATCTTATTTTCTTCCTCGATGGCCCAAGTTCATTCCAAGATGACAACACCAAGATTCATCTGGATAAATCTGTCAAAGAGCAGTTCAGGGAGTGTGGGGCATTTTAGTGTGAGTCAGCATTGCATTAGCTTGCAGAAATGATGCCATGACAACCGTGTGATGTAAACAAAGCCTGAAGTGCTCCAGTGATTTTTATTTTTTTTTAAACGGTGACTTTTTGTCTTGTTTAGGCAGTGTCTCATAGGAAAAAGTTGTAATTTGTGAATCTCAGTATTTGAGGGAATATTTTCACAAAATATCAGTGCATGTAATTAACCCACTTTGGATTTCTACAGTGATTCTTTCACTAAAAATGCTGCATATCCAGTTTTTTTATAGCAGAAAATGTGATCTAAATCTGCACCAGGATTTGATTGTTTCTGATTTTATCGGATTTACAAACTCTTGTTGATTCACAATATTCCCATTTTTTTCTGTATAATTTTGCTGACAAAATAACACAAAACAAAGGCTCAGCACCACTTGTGATGTTTTACATCTCCCCGGATGTTTTTAAGCTCACTGCTTCCTCCTAACTCTGATTGTAATCTCCCCATTTACACTCTTGTCTTCTTGTATATATTGTGTTGTAACATGCCGCTGAGTTGAACTATCCTGTGCCCACAGCTGATGTCCTGCCATCTGTCCAATCAGCTGCAGGAAGCTTTGAGAACTGCTGACAACAATGTAGTCTCTTTTAATATAAAGTAATATTCTTTAACCCTCTGGTTAGGTTAACAGGAGGGAAGCTTTGATCAGTGACAGCTTGACTTGTGAAGAACACGTGTCCTGAGCAGAATTTCGGTTTAAAGTACACAGTAACTGAAAGCTGAAAGACTTTTAAGTGCCTGTGAAGAAATGGTGATGTTTTTACAATGACTAAGCTAAATTTGCTAGCCTCTTTTTGAAGATTGCTTCTGTTTCTAGCCTTTCACTCGGTTTTGGAGTTATAAGCATAAGGACAAGGCAGCAGATGCTCGAAAGTGGTTTTAAGTTTGGTGATTGTTTGACCTCACTGACTGAATGTATTGACTTCAGGTCCAGTTTTTGTATGTGATTTTTGTAAAACAAACTGCCTTGCAGAATATTGCTGTCTGCGGCTACAGGTGTGGGGTTTTTGATGGTTCCCAGTTCATTCCATCAAGTTTTGGACAAATTTTTTAAGGAACTAGGGTTAAAAGTATTGACAATGATACTAATAAAAAAAGTTAAAAGAGTTTGGTAAATGGCATAGCGTGTAACAAAGAGAGACTGTAGGACAATCAGTACATGCCAAAAAGTTTTTCTTGTGACAGAGTCAGAACATTAACGCTGAACTGAACTAGACAGAATACTGAAGCACTACAACAACTAACTCTGATACAAGCTGTGATTCTATTTCAGTTTTGCTAAATGACATGTAATCTTTTTATTTGTTTGTGGGTACTAAGTGCAGACACATACTTCTATTGTATTTGTGTTGCAGCGGATAATTTTGTGAAACAGTTGTTTTGTAAATCCTAGTGATTTGTGCCAACTGAATGTAACAGACCTACTAAATAACTACACCCTGTGTCCAGTCCAGTGATGATGGTGTATCTGTGGGAATATTATGGAATATCAAATTCTTAAATAAAACCAGACATTAACAATTTGTGTATTCTTTTTCATTGGCATGTTTTCACCTCTGAATGCTTACTGGAAGCAGATTTTGATATTTATTTGCGTTTACTATGGAGAATGATGGGTGGCCAAGGTTTGGAAAAAAGATCCAGCTTAAACTAGAGTGAAAATTAGTACTTGGTATCCAATCCAACTTGGATTAAAGCAGAAAATAGCTGATTATAGGGTGATTTTTTCATTAAAGCGAAACAATGCAACTCCAGCTTGGAGCTCCCCCTAGTGGTCTCATTTGAGTGCTTACTGTCGTAAAGTTCAAAGCTTACTGTCTGTCCTGCAGCGGCTGTTTTACCCGCGATTTGCGGGTGAATATTCCATGGATTGTATTTTTCTGGTGCGGGCGAATCGCGGGTAAGAATATGAGTTTTATTTAATGTTTGTAGACGTGACTAGTGTTTTATTGAGGCTGATCGGCACCGCGGCGGCTCGGAAATCCCGGTGCTTCACCCCGGCGCCTATGGAATGATAAGAGTGCCACAATAAAGAATAAATGAGGAAAATAATAGGATAATAAATGAGGGAATATATACACA
>JBBDHI010000008.1:11138930-11161117 GCA_037177115.1 Craterocephalus stercusmuscarum
AGGGCAGATTTTGAACAGCAATGTCAATATTTTCCAATTAATATTAGTGTCTATTAGCTTTTTTCCTTTACTCTAAAGACACTGAATTAAAGATGAGGTGAATACAATGGCATCAATGTGTAACTTCTTCATACTGCTATGATGTTATCAGGTTCATGAAGTATCTGTGTGCAGCAATGGTGTTAATGTTGTAGGCTATGTTATGACTTGCAGGCCTCATGTCAGAAAGACTCAATAACATCAAAGACTTCTCAAGACAGATGCAGCTTCAGAAAATTTGAACTTCACATGAGGACTTTGAATTAAAAGAACTGAGGTAAAAATTAGTCTGAAATCATAAAACCAGAAAAGTTGATCTATTTTGATCCTCCTTTACCTCTATTTTTTATCTGTACATTTATCATTGACAGGGTTGTAAAAAATAGAAAAGTAATGCAGCATTAGTGTAAAGAACCCATGATGTGATCTTCAAAACTGAATTTTCAAAAGGGTACAGTAATGAAAAACATGAAGCAAATTGTTATTTATACCAGTTGCTGACATAACAGCATCATTGGCATCAATAAATTGAATATGTCTATTTTGACACAGCGGCACACTTTAATGCAGATAAATCGGCAAACCTAAAACAGATATCAAGTAGCATTTTAGATGATTGTTAGTCAATGTTAGTCAGTGTAAATTATACCCCCTTGCCAAACATTAAAGAACAAAATAATTGAAATGGATTATCCAAACTTTCAGGGGACCTTTGAGTAAAAACAGAAATAAGCAGCAATTTACGAACAATATTTTCAGAAAATACAAACTTCTTTTTATTAGCCTTGTTTCAGGAAAAAACAGCAATAGATTGATGCGTTCAAAGACTTTCCAGAAAATACTACAAATTAATATGCACATGGATTAGGCAACAGTTGTAGAATTACGATAAAAGTTTGTCATGACAACATCAATACAACATCAAACTTGCAAATTCGACTGGTTTAATAGCACCGAAACTCCACATTAAAAACACTTCTAAATTAAAGTTGATCAAGATATCGAGGCTCATCATTTAAATGATTATAAGTTCACCATTAGGATTTAGTCAAAATCGTATTTGAGTAATAAAGTTCTTACCACAGCAGGCTCGCGCAGAGACCTGTTAATTCCTCCTCTGCCTGGTGTGAAAGAGGGAGCGCAAGTCCGAGCCCTCGTGCCTTAATTTGAAGCAGGCTGGGTTTTATGATAATCAGAGCTGACACCGACCTGTGCGCTATGAATAGAGGAGGGCACCCTCGAGCCTGCGTTCCCACGAGCCGCATTCCTGCGGTCAAGTTCAAGCTCAAAGCGCGGGCCGGTATTACTATGCGAGGCGTGCCGCGTGGGTAATTCCAAAAAGGCGCGCACTCCCCGCCGTGGGAGAGTTCGTCACCTTGTATTGAAATGCAGCAGCAGACTGATAGGCCCTGCATGTGTGGCTGTCAGCAGCACTCTGAACAAACAACAGAGCGAAGAGGCCCATGTTGTGTTTTCACTTTGGCGAAAACAGTAAATAAAGAAAGAAAGAAACACCACTCTGTTAAGTTTTTCAGTTAAAAAAGGACAAAAACGTGCCTTTTTGTTTGAACACTTTGATTTTATCTCTGCATTACTGATGTAATATCTCTGATTAAGCCTTGATGTTGATTTGCTTCATTTCTCAAGAAGACTCGGCCTTGTGCCGACATTGGTCTAAACGAGTGCCCATAAACACACCACAGGCCTAATCTGCCCTAAAATCTTGTTTTACATATGAACGTTCAGGTCTTTCTTGATAAATAAAAATAAAAAAACATAACGAAAAACACCTGAATCCAGATTATAAAAAGTTTCTGCTTTTTGGTTTTACAGAGTTTTCAGAAAAGTATTTCAGTCTAATGCAAATAATCAGAAAGTTTTTCCTCTGCAAGATACCAGCTCTTTTAAAGTTTTTCTTAAGTCTCGAGGAGCACTGGAAGTTCTTTCATGGAAGTTGCACCGCTGCAGTGCTTGTGGACTCAGTGGCATTTATCATTTATACAAAATCTCAGAAATATAGTCACTGATATAAATGCCAGCATGGGTTACTGATTCAAATTAATGGCACAAAAATATTAATCTAAATGGTAAAAAGAGAAAAAAGATCATTGCCTTCTGTATGTGCTTAGACAATGTTACATTTTACATTCCCGGTGTTGTAATACATTTCATCCGTTAGATAAATAGCACTCTTTGGACAATGTGGATAAATTATACTGTTAGTAAAAGAGAAAAGCACGTTGGGGATGTTTGAAGAAAAGTTTATATTGATGACGGAGGTGATGTAAATGCAGTAGATCAGATGTCACAGCTCAACACCAAGTCAATAAATACAGGATTTTCATTTACTCCATTCACTAAGTTCATATTATATTCATAAAGAGTTGATATTCTTTCAGGAGATACTGTCTTATTCACTGATCAGTCACATTACAGCCACCCACTTAATATTGAATAGGTTCTCCTCATCCAACCAAAAGAGCTCTGATCAGTTTCTAACAAAACATTTGGAGGTGTTTGTTTACCAGGAGGTCAGCATTAGATCTCTGGACTCTGTGGAGTGGGTTTGTTTATCACAGATGACATCAGAGCCCATTTCATTGATATCTGGTGATTTTGGAAGCAGGTAACTTGTTGAGATCTGCTCTCCTGCTGGGCCAGGCTGCAAGTACTGTTCAAAACAAATCTTCCTTAACCAACAAAGTGGATCATTAAAAGGAAAATATATTTTATAGCTGAAAGTATGACATTTTCAACTTCTTTTTTTCCAGTTTTAATTCCTTGGATCAATAACTCTTGTTATGTTCTTCCTTTTTTATAATTAGCATGTGTCTAAGTGGAATCCATGTTGCAACACCGGGATGCAGGATTTTCCTCCAGATCATTTACTGTGATAAGATGAGCAGTTTGTAGATAGTTTACCAGACAGTGCCGTGCCTGATCACTGTATTTAATCATCAATTCTGATCCACAATTTAAAATTTTTTTTTTACATATTGCTCCTGACCATAAGTTTCTATATCTTTAAAAAAAATCAATAACTAATAAAATATTTGAACAATTATCCTTTACAACGATATTTGCTATTTATAAACAAAAACCAACCATACACCATTGATTAATTAATGTATTCACAGACAGTAAATATGACTTGTTCAGTGTAGTTCGAGCCACTAGCTAAACTTTATATCTCTTCTAATGTGATAAACAATCATTAAGTCATACTTCCATCTCGTTCACGAGTCATTTCCGTCTGTATACATGAGCAGGACCTCAGAGTGAGTATTCCCACATGTATGGCATGCATGTGTGTGATGTGTCTAGCCAGAGTATAATTGGCTGGCTCAGTCCCAGACAGCCCTGTCCCACCTCCCCATGTTCCTGCATTTGGGTCCCATATAACGCTCTGTGCTTTGCTGACCCAATGACCCTCAAGGGAATAAATCTTTTAGTCATGATTTGGATTCTCTACTTCTGTCTGTGATCAGGAAGTCAAGATTTTTACTGCCGAGAAGTCATGCCCTCCCAACCCTTGTATCATGTAGCTGTATTTTCATACTATAGTCATCATAATCCTTTAAAGCTGAATGAGGAAAAGACTGAATCACACAACCAGCTTGTGACTTTGCTACTGCACCATGTTTACAGGCCTATATAACTTTTCACTGACCTCCTTTTTTACAGACCTCTCAAGTTGGCTTTTAAAGGTTGGACGACCTTATAAAGACATTTTATGTTCAGCTCTCTGAGCTCCCACTCAAAGAAACAGATTGATCAGTCTGGAGGGAAACATCTTATTGTGTAATGACCACACAGAGGGCTGGTCAGGTCATGGGGGAGGAACCCTTGACCCGCCCGGGCCGTGAAGTGTGCCGGTGACCACAGGGCTGTTGATGAACTCGTAAACCAGTGGACACTGCATTTGGTGGCATTTGGTGACCTTTGGTGTCATTTGCCGGACAGGAGACGGATGTGTCCTTAACTGGGTCAACACTGATCAGTTGACCTGCGGAGACAGGAAGCAGCCTGGAAGATGATCTGAGAGGACACGACAACCAGTAGCCGGCTTTTTTCAGTGATCAAACATGAATAACATGCTTCATATCAGAGCAAACACACAGATGCACGCTCACTTAATTTACAGCTGGACTGTATGTTTATTTATCGATACATTTATGGTAAAGATACGTCTCTTCCTGATGTATTCAATGATTGCACACACACTCATAGAGGTTTGAATAAAATGATTGATTGTGCTTAAGGAGACGCAACCTGATGTCCAGGACAGGCAGTGGTGACAAGCCGTCAGACACAGAAAAGTCTGCATATAAACAAAGAAATACATAAATGTTATTGTAGACGTTAGATATACTGTCATGACTTATAATCTTCATCAATTAAAAACTCTTCCCTCTGTTTATGTTTGGGATGCGAAACACACTTTGAAGGGTTTTTTCTTCAGAAAGCTGATCTCAACAGTTAAATCGTCTTGCCAGTGTTAAACAGAAATGGGAAGGCATCAGTGGGCAGACGTTTCCCATCCCCAGTCCATCTCATGTACCACACACACACACACACACACACACACACACACACACACACACACACACACACACACACTGCAGGGCAGTCATTTTTCACTCAGCCCTTTGGACCTCTGACAGGTCTGGGAGTGGGTCTGCCTCTGCGTACGGCAGACTGGCAGGACTGACACCTCCGTATAGCAACGTTAATTATGGGCATCTGTTTGGATGTCCCAGTCTAGGGGCCTTCCAGGGTCCTTGGCTGTTGCCATAGGGACAGTGAAGGACCGTTGGAGGTTTGCTGGCCAGACAGAGACCCCGTTATTCTCCTGAGAGGTGGCCAGACATGACCCCCCACGATTCACCCTCTTTTGATTTGGGTGGGAAACAGCGAGCAGCCAGCCAGGAGAGAGACAGATTGTTTCAGGTTCATTTTGCAAATTGTGGGTGCAGCTCCTGTGAGATGTCTGGAGAAAAATAAAACAAGAAACACAAAAATGGAAAAAAATAGAGCAAAAATATTTGAGTTTGACTGAAGGAATACAGTTTGACTGCAGGAGAGAATGGCTGCTGATGATTAAATTGCCAAGTTCGAAATATAGGTGTGTATATCACATTTATAGTAAAGAAAAAATCAAATGTACGTTGTATTCAGTCTTGCCAAAGTGAGTTGGCAAACAGTGATATGTCTGCAAAAAGGTAAAGAACAAATTAGAAATACTACATGCAGACAGACACAAGCAGACTGCATGAACACCCTTTATTCCCACTTTGCATATATTACCCAGTGTCTGTGCTCTGAGATGCATTGTTGTGTTTTCCCACACCTCCCTATTTGATGTCTCTTTTGTCACTGTGAATAAAAGCAGACTGATGAATGGGAGGTTGACCGCAGATCCATCGGAGGGGGAGGGATTTGCACCGAAGCAGCTACAGAAACAGCAGGTGACTCCTGCTGGACAAGATGTGAACAGCAGCGAAAACACTGCATTTAAACTGGACTGCCTTTTGACTGCAGGGTGGGATTGGATGGCTCTGCACGGTATTTGAAATGCACTATATGTAAATGTAAATAAAAAGAAATCTACAAAAAGTATGTAGGCTGCAGTAACACTATTCCTTCTAATAAACAAAGTAGTATTTAGGCCCAGAAAAAAAACATAAATCAAAGAACACGACAGCAATCAGTCATTACTTTTAGGAGAGATGAAAATGATTCTTCACAGAAAAATGTTGCACAAATGTCCACAATCTAGTGCTGAGGCATGCTTTTCCACAACACTGAGGATAAAATTGCTATGATCATCTGACTTTACTTTTGATATGTCTGAAAAAATATGTAATCACAATGACAAATTTTCAGTTTCACTGTATTTTTCCGGATTTGCCTCATATTAAGTTTAATCATAATTACTGGCAACGTATATTGGTTACATTAGTAAAGCTTCACATGTCTAAAATTAAAACACACCTCTGGGTTTTTTGTCTTACTGAAAACACATTTCGTCATGCAACATCAAATGTCTTGGCGCTGGAATTTATACAGAGTAAAAATATAAAATGTGGTCCAGCTAAGATAAATCTTCTGAGTCAGTTTAATTTCCTCCATCTTGTGCCTTCTTCTTTCCTTTCTGAATCGAAAATTTTCTCTTGTTCATCCCTCACACCTTTTTCCTCATCTATGCTTTCTTCTTTAAAGGGGAAGGTTGGTATTTTTCAACCTGGACCTATTTTCTAGCATGAAATACGATCATTTACTCACCCAGACAGTTGTGGTGCACTCCTTTGGAAGATATTTAGATCCTCTTGTGATCAGCTTATATCCATATAATGGGAGCGTTCAGGGCAAGTGCCGGTTGGCCTCTAAATGAGGCATTATCTGACACAAAACTCCTTCATTTTAATGTGTTGTTATACCGTCCTACAGTACGAAGTGAATTCGCCTTTTTGCCATGGCACACCATAATGACATCATCGCCTTATTTAGAGGCCGACCGGCACTTGCCCTGAACGCTCCCATTATATGGATATATGCTGATCGCGAGTGGATCTAAATATCTTCTGAAGGAGCTGAAGTTGCACCCCAACTGTCTGGGTGAGTAAATGATTGTATAGCATGCTACAAAAATAGTACCAGGTTGAAAAATACTAAACTTCCCCTATAAGTGTTGCTCTTTCAGTGGCCTTCTTTAACTCTGACACCCTCTGGCCTCCCAAGTGAGAGAGATCACTATGGCAAATGATTAATGGACATACTGAAGTGTGGCTGTCTGTCACCTTCGGCAGACATTTCATTCATTACTAATTCAATTTGACTTTCACTTTGTGTGGCAGGGATCTAAAACTGAAAGAAAGAAATCAGGGAGTATCTGCGCCGAGGAAGCCGGTCATGTTTGTAAATGAGATTTGGTGCTCAAACATTTTACATTGAAAAAATAAAATGGAAAAAGAAAAAGTAAGTTCTTAGTAATTGTCAGGTAGCATATTAGTATGTGGGAAAATAAGAAAACAAGACAAAATGAGACAATACAAGAGTCACAGAATAAAACAGGAAACCCAAACATGAATTTATCAAAGCCTGACACCATGCAGGCTGCCGAGTTATGTTGTTGTCCACCGTTTCCCGGCAAAGGAGCAACTGATGCACTTTTATAAATGGTTTAATGATGCATTGCATTTAAAAATCCAACTGAATAAAACCAAAAACTAAATATGGCTGTTTATGTACTTCCCCCTCTTAAATGATGTTCTGGTGTGCCAGCTCTTCAAAAGTTTCATAAATATTTAAATAAGCTCTACCTCTGTGCAATGCAATCCAAGTGTCACATTAAGCATGGACACTATGCACTTACTCGTATCTGTGTATTGTCCCACTATAAAACAAAGCAAAGTGTATATGTAAAGCACATTTCATGTACATAAAATTCAAAGTACTTTACATGAAACATTAAAAGCCTTACAGATGGTTTAAATAAAGAATTAAAAAGTAGTAAATGGAGGCAAAAGCGACAACAATCACAATACAATCATAAAAAACATTCATCTAAAATTTGCTGAAAGCAATTAAAGGGACTTAACCCGATTTCACATCTGGCTAGCTTAGTTAGCGATAGCGGCTAGTTTTTTTTAGCTTTTGTGTGACGCTTTTTATTGGCTAAGGGATTTAACTTTCATTAACGATATTACTGGCTGATCGGAGTCTGGACGTTGCAAAAATTAACCCGGCAGAGAAAGAGCGTCCCGGCAATGCTAAAAAACTAGCCGCTTTCGCTAACTAAAATGCCCTGGACTTGTACATTTGAGCAATAAATGAGTCATTAATTGTTATGAAATTACCACTTTTAACACATACTATATACCACGTAGAAAACCATTTTTCTAAGAAAGATTAAAATAATATCAGGTATAGTTCCTTTAAAGATACTGTACAGATTCCATCCTCCTGCTGGATTGCGGCTCTCAGAGACCATACCTAACTCACCTGGTCTTGTTAAAAGCACATTAAACACCCTCAAACAAATGGAAAGATGATTTTTGTTCAGATGAGGCAAACCAAACCTTTCAGCTAAGGAAGATGCTTTGGTGCAACCCGATGACTTTTACCACTATAAGAACACCAACATCCACAGTATCACATGTTGGAGGCAGTATTGTGATGTTCTCCACCATCATGGACTGAGAAACTGTTCAGAAACGAAGGAATGGTGGATGGGACTGAACACAGGGAAGTTATTCAGGAAAACTGGCCTCAATTTTCCAGAGATTTGACACCGATATGGAGGTTCACCTTCCAGTAGTTTTAAATGAAGTTCAAGTGAGAATTTCTTGCATGATTGATGCAGCAGATCCAATTTAAAGGAGTTCCAGCAGTCTTTGTTAGAACGGGCAAATATTTCAGTGGCTAGAAGTGCCAGCCTCACAGAGATAAACCCATGAAGCCTGCAGCTGTAATTGTTGCAAAATGTAGCCCTGGAAAGCATGACTTTTGGGGGTTAGAGATAAATCTGTACTCTCATTTTTGGTTTTTTGATATGTTTTTGATGTAATACTGGCCAATTTTCACTTCATGTGATATTTCTGTGACTTTATATGCTGTGAAAACAAAGTAGTCTAACCTTGAGTACTGAAATATAGATGCTTGCTAACTGTCCTGTCATGCAATGTTCAGTTAATAAACAAGTTTCCACACCAAAATGGTATTTAACTAATGCAACATTCCCAAGAAATACACCAATCACTGTTTCAATGTATACATGCCTGTTGTTTATTTATATTACAGTATAGACAATCTATAATAAATTTTAATCTATAATTTCGTTGTGATTTCATAGATTGGAGCCATAATGAAATAAAAATCTTAAAAATCAATCTTGTGCAGAAATACACACAGAAACCAAACTACCTTTGGATAAATATCAGCTTATTTTCCTTTCTTTTTCATATCTACTTCTATCACGTTTCATTGTCCAGCCTCCCCTGAAAAGTTGTGACACCATTAATATCCACTAGATGGGGCTAAAGCACAACCGTGAACCCACCAAACCTGACTATCATCATGGTCCAAACTTTCTTTTTCTCTTACCTTATTGCTTCTGTGACGAATGATTGAAAAATTAAAACAGTTTTGTTGCATCAATGTTCTTCAAACATCTTAGCCCGCCTTCTACATGTCTGATCCAGAGAAGGTGTCCTTGGCAGGGATTTTGCACGATTTTACAAAAGCGCACTCATCCTTCTCTGTCCTTCAGGAGAATCAAACTGAGTCTGAGGTGTAATTTACTGGAACTCCAAGGACAACTACCGGCAACTTGCTGTCCTTTATGATAACTCTTCCAAATATTTATGAGCATCAAAGTGGCAGCAGGGGGACAAGAGTGGCAGATGTGAGAAACAACGGTTGCATCGCACCGAGGAGACCATTAGTGTCACTGTGCAGAGAAAGGAAGGAGATGCAGGACAAATGGAGGTGACCTGATATCAGTTCAGCTCTCTGAGGCTGCTGAGGTTTCAATCAGACCCTCCTTTATACCTCGAAGGTTAAAGACCAGCCCTCTGCACACATCAGTGGGATTGTTAGGCTTTTGTGTGAGTGTGTGAATGCAGGTGTGTGAATGCAGCCTTATACCCAGAAACAATAATAAAAAAAACACAATCAAGATACATGTCTCATGGATCTTTCTGCCATTCAGAGACTTACAGGCCTGTCTTCATAATCCTGCAGTACGCCTCTCTCTCCTCACTAAACGCCCAACAACACCGCAGACTCAGAGAAGAGTGACGTTCAGAACCCGGCGGACAAATAAAGGGAGACAGCTGGGTACATTTTAGCATTACACACATTACTTAAATTTTTTCCCGGGTATGCCTTCAACTGCACTGGTTGCTGCTGCACACTGAACAAGACTAATTCTAATCTTCCCCTGAATCTTTAACATCCACTTCCATGAGTTTCTAAAGCTCCTTGACTGCTTTCACAATGTCAGAACTGACACAAAGGAACGTTTTATTGCAGTCAAGATTATACAAAAACATTCAGGCTCAATCTGGTGAAACTTTGTGAAAAGAAGGGGATCAGAAAAATGTTTAGACTGATGTGGAGGTTCACCTTCAGCCCAATAGCTCAGCCTATGTCTCGCAAAATATTAACTTCATGGGTCTTTCTGAAAAAGAGCATAAAAAAAACACAAACTACTGCTCCAGTGATGAACTATGTACAGCAGCAATCCAAGTTTTTATTTATTTTAAACTTCTTGTACAGAAACCTGGCTTTTCCCTTTTAATTGCAGAGCAACAAATGACATTATCATCACATTCATTAACACGTCTACTGGTCTGGTAAACTCTACGTGATGATTTTTGGCCATGGTGTGCATCTGTTCCCAGGATCTGAGCTTATGATGGTTGATTGCATGCCAGCTGCTCAACACTAAACTACAAACAGACATCATTAGGTTAGTGAACATAGATGAGCACATAACTTCTATACAGCCTGATTTATCTTTCTCCAGCTAGTAAAAACCAAAGAAATAGACCTACTTTATGACATTATTACATTCATTATTATTACATTCATCGTGTAATTAGAAACATTTTTCCAAATGAAAGCTAATTTTCTTATTTACCTGCTTGAACGAGATGAACCCATCAGCTGTCTGCAGGAGATCGTCTCACAGCCTTGTTTTGATAACATACTGGATTTCTTCTGCCAAGTTTTGAAAGAAGCACAAATTAACAAGTTGTCACATTAACCTGACGATGTAGAAGCACTTATGACACTCCTTCAATAAACATTTCGCTCCAGAAGTGTCACAGTCTCCAGTTGAGTGATGTTTTCAGAAATATGTCAGATTCATGCTGTGTTAATGTTCTGACATGCCCAGTGTGTCGTAATGTGGAGAAACCAACAGATGGGCATTTTCATTAGAGGTGTTAAATGTGGGTGTGTGACAGAGAGAGTGAAGATTTTCTAGCCCTTCTCTCTGCATCCTTATCTCTAACACAACATCACTTTATATCCTCATTTTACTACATCCATCAATCTCCTTTTTGCTGCACTAGATAACCTGCTTGGTAGTTCCAACCTCAGCATCACTTTCCCTCCTCTGTACAAGCACAAACCCCCGTTTCCCCTCTCTGACTTTGTCTCCAAAGCATCTAACATGCAATCTTTCTGATGCTCATCATTCCTGATCCTATCCGTCCTAATCACTCTCAGAGAGAACGCTCTGGTTCACCTCCTTATAGTCTTTTTTTCAGGGACCACTGTTTCCAAATAATAATACCCTGATTCTGATTCTCTTTTTATCAACCCACCACACCTAACGCTCCTCTCCTCCTGTTCCATCCTGCCTGTAGAAATCTCTTCACCTCTGTTCCACACTCTGCTGGTCTGGACCGTTGACCCTAAATGCTTATAATCCTCCACCATCTTAATCCCTGCTCCATAACCACTTGGGTCGCTCTCATTCACAAAGATGAATTCTACTCTGCTGCTAATCTTTTCACCTCTCCTTTAAGGACACACTTGCACCTCTTTCCTTTTTTCCATCTGTTCCATGTTCTCTCTCAGTTTATATGAAAAAATAGCTGTCATGAATTTGTAGAGATGTAAGGTTAGAGTTTTTGAGGACTGCAAAAAATTGTGTGAACAAACAAATGAATAAATCCTGTTTCACCATTCTGAGGCCCGTTTTTCCCTCGGCTGTAAGAAATTCTTGGGTTGTTTTGACAGATGACCTCACACCAGTCTGAAGCACTCATTTAATCTCAAAACTTTACATGTGATTTGCACACAAGTGCGGACCACAAAACTGCAGTTTCACCAATAAGGATAAAAAAAGGGAAAAATAAAAATGCATAGTTTTCTGAAACCTGAAGGTTGTGAGAACCTTTTTTAGCAATGTTTTCAGTATGATTTTTGAGCTCTTCTGAAGGATGTTAGAAACTTCCTTAACATTTATAGATTAAGATGTAAGTGATATAAACATGATCTAAGCAAAGCACTGCTGAACTTTGGTAGACGTTGTCCCCTGCAACGTCACAGCGAATTCGGCATCCGTCTTGCATCCTCTGAGCTCTCTCCGTCAGTAAAAGTCAGTCCAATGTTGAGTCTTGCCTTATGTCTCACTCTGTCCCATTCTCCCTTTTCCCCACTTAATCTGATGTCCTCTTGTGCTTTGATGAATCAGCCATGTGCGTGTTCAAAATGACCCGCATGCTGATAGTTGCTGGTGTGTGATGGGGTACATAAAGCAGAACTCAGCTGTAAAGTTATGCATCCTGCTGTAAGGAGAGAAAAGAAAATAAGTGGATGTTATAGATTTAAAAAAGCAATAAATGTTGGAAAATAATTTTCTTTTTAGCCCTTTAATGCCATGGGGATCATATTTGATCATTTCTGAGACCTATTGCATCACCAGCAAACAGCTTTTCTCATACAGTATAATCTGAGACTTTCGCCTTTTTGCTGAAGAATTATGTTTATTTAATGACATTTTATTGAATAAAAGCCATTCAGCATCCACAGTCTATTCTAGTCGTTTATATGATAACATGATCTCATTGAACCCCTCACACGGAGAGCGAATAACGTGAAAAAGTTCCATGTTTGCAGTGAAGCAAAACGGCTAAAGTCCTTGTTTTTTGTTTCAACAGCCAGCTGTGAAGAAGCAGCCGGAGACATGATGAAAGGCTTCCAGTGAGGTGTTTACACGCTTATGAAATACAGTCCTTGAACACAGTGAGACATGTTCAGGAAGGGTGAGACAGAAAAAGAAAACAACAGATTTGGGTAAAAAACAGAGTAATGCTGGTTGTGGAATTACTGGATTTATCATAATCTATTAATGTCAGAGTGAGGCAATCAGAATGAAACACTCAAAGATTAAGTGGGGCAAGTCTTACCTGATGCGGTGAAAAAAAAATCAGGGCCTACTTGCTTCATTATTAAATTATTCTCAAATTTATTCCAGTATTTGAAGTTACCATGGAATATGGATGAATGCAGACAGGGAATTAATGATGTCTAAAGGAGAAACAGGCAAAGTTAGGACAACAGCAGACTGCAGCAGAGAAGACCAAAAACAAAGTCAAACAGAGTTAATGGGGCACTCTGCTGATTTAGAATGAAGATCCCTCATCTTAATGTGTAACATGCCCCGCATACAGAGACACCTGTTTGCTCCAGAGAGCTCATGTCTTCAGAAAAATGATGTCAGAGTGATGCCATCAGAGAAATCTTGGACTGGGACTGACACCTTGAATTTTTAACAGACAGCTTGCATTACACAGTAGACGTGGGGAATTTAAAACACATGCACTTTTCCAAAGTAGAGAGGATCCAATGACAGCCGCTGTTGAGACACATGATGGTAAATTATGGATTAAGGTGTTGTTTTAGGTTCACCCATAGAAGGGAAGCTAGTATACTGATATCAATGTATTCTCTCCATTTCAGTGGCCGAACCAAGGCTTCAAAAACCAGCTCTTAGATCCTTGCATGCCTAACATTTAAACACATAATTGGGTTTTAAGCCATTTTAAATTGTCAGTGAGTGGTCTGGACCCAAGATCATAGAATTTCTGACAGAAGTAATGTTCCTATGAGCTACAGTATTGACCACATACAAGAGATCATGTGTGGTCACTTAAAGGCCTTAACCAAACTGAAACTTGACTTTATCGGCAGATGAGGGGAAAGTGAGACACACAATCCACAGATGTGCAATTCTGAGTGGTGAAAATGAGATGAAGGAAGTTGGTCAAAGGCAGCATTAAGCCCTCTGAGTAGTCAGCAAAGTCAGACACTTTTCTGTTATAGTTTACCCCATCATATCTGACTTTGGTGTCTACTGAACTTACTGTAGTTGAAGTCATACATCTGTTTTCTAAAAACATTTGATTTGGATCACCTGATGATTCTGGACACATGTTTTGGGTTTTATGCTTGAGTCTTGTGGTTAAACAATGCTCACATTACTTACAAATGTTGGTTGAAGCTATAAGAATTGCCCAAGTTGTAAAAAGACATAACTTTTCTCAAAAGAACAAAGACTGATATAATATCAGAGTTATAGCGAAGTGCTGCTGCGAAGAAAGGAGGACAGAGGAGGTAATTGGGTTTGAAACTAAGTCATAGCAGAGCATAGTGACACAGAGCCGAACGGAGCATAGCTGAGCCAGTTGGAGTTGTTTCAATAAAGTGGAGAAGAGTGGAGTACTGCTGAGAGGATTAAAGTTTCATATAGGATTGATCATGTTAGCAATCTATTTGGGGAAATGGAAATATATGAGAAACCATTGGTGTGTGTTTGTTCTGTGAGTCTGTTTCTTTCTCAGTACAAGTGTGACATGCAGAAACCTTGACAGCTGAGCTTCTTAAAAGTTGTGTGTTTTTATCTGCTGCTGTGAAGACAGTAACCGCCACAGAAAGGGATGAAAGCAGCGGGAAGAGAAGGATGAAGGCTGAGTGTGACACGGACCACAGATGCTGTGCAGGATATCTCATTAGAGACACGTACACACGTGTTCCTACCACATCCGCACACCCCATTCATGCATGAGACATTCACCAACATCGACACACTTGCACACCCACAGCTGCTCCTCCACACATGACCTGAATTTTAAGGGCCGAGGTAAATCAGAGAGTAATTTAGCATGTAAAAGGTTTTTATTTCTGTTTAGTTTGTTTCTAAAAAATAAAAAAGTCTGTTTCGGTGTGGTTAGGTGTGTTGCTAGCATGCTGGAGGTGTTGCACAGGGATTTAAAAGCTCACACACTTCAGCCAGGCTGTAAAACACAAGCACAGATGTGCACACCAATGCCCACACGAACAAACCGAGGCTAAATCTGAAAAAAATAAGTTTCAAGAATGAAAACAAAGCGAAGAAAATCAGAACCAAGAATCGTTTCAGTCATCTCAGAAGCATGGAGCTTCAACATTTGTGTTACTACTGTGTGACTCTTTGATTTGTGAACTTATGTCTTTCCTTTCCTCCTCCAGCTGTCTGCTGCCTTGTTTATTTCCTGTCAGTCTCCATGATGTAGTAGATAAAATTTCTGACACTTTTATCATTTCTTCTTGATAGTTATATAAACTTAAAAATAAGTTTCAACTCCAAACAAAGCATGGCCATTACTCTTTATTAATTTTTAGAGTATGCTTTGTTGACAACGATGTAGCCCGCAGGAGTCAAAAGAAAATGTTGGATTCCAACATTTCTTTTATGCTTTTTTCTAATCTTTTTCTAAATCTTACTTTTTTTTATAAACATAGTTTTAACCATGAGAGGTTGTACTTTTAGGAAGATTTTGACTTATCTCAATAACAAAAAACCTTGACCTGGAGACACCTGTATATTAGGGAGACTTGAAGAGATGGGAGACATATAATAATTTGACCAGAGTGTGGCATGAGCCATAGCTATCCGCCAATATCCCACGGACACACATGCAGGGTGAAGAACAGAAGGTCTGTCTGGGTGTGATGTGGATCAGGACTGCAGATGAACTCATCTGCGCTTCTGAAACTGGACGTCAGAAAGAGGTGACAGTGGATCACATTCACCTGACAATGAAATGACAGCTGACTGCCGAACATAAAGGAACAGCATGAAATCTCAACACCAATGTGAGTTAAAAAGCTCTGACAGGGTCAAATGAAAGTTAACTAAGCAGAAAGCAAAAAATTCTGCAGCTATACCAAATGCTCTTACAGTCTGTTTTTAACGTGGCAACAATCCCACCATGTTGGTGTTGAGCAGTTATTTTTCATGTTTGCTTCATAAAAAGGTGGCAGGCAAGAAGCAGTAAACACAAACTCCGGCCAAGACTTAAGTCAACATTTGGGCAGGAAAAACTAACCGAAAATTTGACATGAACTTTAAAGAAATTACTCTAAAGGGTCATGAAAACGGCAAAGTCCAGTGCTGCAAATATCAGCACAGTTTACCATTTACCCCAAATGGCAATCTTATGGTCATGTTACCAGTTAAGGGGTCAGAAAAGTCATTAGTGTACACAATCAGACACAAAAACATACATTCATACAATCCATCGACCAGTTACTGAGACTGACAGATAGAATAGCCACAGCTTAAAGAAACAAGGTAAAAGAGTAATGATGAGGATGAAGACAGTCATACATATTTAACTTTGATTGTCCCTTAAAATTGATATTTAGAAACTTTATAATGAATACAAAGAAAATCAAGTCTGTTGTGTCTTTTCACTCCTTTCTCTCAGCATAGGTCCTGCTTCCGTCCGTCAACGAGATCAAAACAAAATGCCCCCAACAGATCTGAGAGAGATTATATGATTGGAAAACCAGACTTTTGTACCCATCACTTATTTTTTATAAATCTATCCAGAAACACAGAAAAAGCTTAAGTTCCTGAAACCACATTCTGACAGAACAAGATACAAGATGGGAAAAATTAGGCCAAAGAAAACCTCAGTTTGGGAGCTGTGTCTGGACATGTGGTTATATTAGGGCCAACCACGTCTCTCATACTTCCTCCATGCGCTGCCCTGCTGCCACCCAGATGGGGTTGCTTGGCTTGGAAATGTTTAAACACAGCATGGTGGCTAAACCATGTCTGCCCCATCAGCACACTCCAGGCAGGAGTTCATAAAACGCTGTTTATTAGACCTCTCTCCACCAGGAAATATCCTGCTTCCTTCTTTTTATGTGGCTTGTTTGATCTCTTCGCATTTACAGTATGTTCAGCAAATAACAAGAAAACGCAGGAGATAAAATGCACCCTCTCAGCCTGCAAGGATAAACACTCCTGAAAGCCTCATTATGCTCTCTGATTTCTTCAGAGGGCAGCATCTGTTTCTTAGAAGTGCCATTTCACTACCTTTAATATTCTTTTAAGGGTTCCACAGGAAAAAAAAGAGTTTTTGTGTCATCTTCATCCCACCTCTTTTGTGTGCTGTGTTTTCTGCTGTGAACAGCTGCATCCTTGCCGGGAATGAGTGACACAGTTTATCAGTTCAGCGAGGCAGCTGACATTTCAAAAAGTCACAGCTCACATTAAGCCCGAGTGAAACCATCTCTCTCATCTGTGTGTGTGATTGTGAATGTGCGTCTGTCAACTGTGTAAGAAAAAACAATATTTCATCTTATAAATATTGTGCCTGGAAACAGTTGTTGACTCTTAATTAATGCAATGAAATGTAAATAGCATAAACATAATTTAGGGCATTGGATCCATACAGCTCCTCCTGAGCTGCAACAGAGCAGCGCGGAGAGCAGACAACCTAAATAAGAAGTAGAAAAAAAACGAACATTTCCATCCCGAAATGTTAGTTGTGGTTTGCTGATGTGTTTCGCATGTTTGGAGATCTCTCAAAGCCTTTGCAAGAAACTCCCAGAATATGCTTTAGCCCTTCACCGTGTCTTGTTTCTGCCTTCTCCTTTTGTTTTTTGAACATGTCTTAGTTTATCCTCGTGGAATTGATGAAGCACATCAACAACCATATCAACAATAATCGAATTGCTGCTTGTATTTTTGTGTGTGAGCCTCATACAGTATTTTCTCCCTTTGTCTTATAGAAGTTAAACAAAACATATTGCATTTGAATGTGAATGAAACATAGTCTAGGACTAACTGTGATGGGATTACAAGCGGACCAAAATGTAACACACCAAACATGATTTGATGTGACTTCAACTGAGACGTGAAGCAATTTTGTTTTATCTGTATTTTTGCATGAGAAATAGAGGCTTTGTTAAAAAAAAAACATTTTGTTTTTTCATTTATTCTGTGGTGTGATTGTGAAACAAAGAAAAGCAGATGAGTATCCAGAGAGCATGACGAGGTGTTTAGACGGTTGGATGAATTTGCCCTTAGGATGTTAAGCTGGTTCGGGGTTTTGTGTAGCACGGAGTGTGTGTTGTACCGTGCTGCATTCTTTCTGCTTTCTGTTGAACAAAAAGGCAGCCAGTTACACATATATCAACCGAATTCTGATCTTGCATGACTGCAGGTACAAGCTTGCAATAGAAAGAAAGAAAGATGCTTATGATATTCACATTATGGGACACAAACAGTAAGTCTGCACTGGTTAAGAGTAATCAATACTTGTTAACTGAAACTCCAACACATCACTGGCTGCGAGAAAAGATCTGTCCTCGGGTTTTGGTTCCAGAGGATCAATTTCCAGCTGAATTACAACTAGTGTTTCCCTCTCTGTTTGACCTTGTTTACCCCCCAGTTAGATCTGGATTCATCTGAAATCCACCTACAACTTGAAACACTATAACTTTTACTTCCTTTTTTTAACCAATCTTCACTAAATGGTAATGGATGGATGTTCAGTGATACTGGGAGGCGATGCACATACAGATGTTTCCAGTTCATGGTTCTGTTAATACTTTCAGTCATTTCCTCTAAAGTGCATGGTAACGTGCATGATAATGTTTTCTTCCCCCATAAATAATTCTTACTTTTGATCTTACTGTGAGAAATCCCACGGTGGAGATGTGTCAGTCTGTGCTGTGGCCTTTGTTGGGAACTGCTCTCAGGAATGACTTTCTACTTTCCCCGAAAAGATGCCCTATTAAAATGTAAGATGAACAAAAAGTGAAACACTTTGGACTCGCCATACAATTACCCCCCAGAACCTTTATTAAATTATCTTTCAGCTCATTGTTTTTGCTTATCAGTCTCACGGCTTTTTTGTCTTATTCACTCCCACATCTCTCTTTAGCATAATCCTCAGAACTAGCAGCCAGACGTTTCTTTTTTTAAGTAATATGAAGCAAATGATATGCCCTGCAGCAAACACACATAAAAGCAACCATTTTAGATTTTCCTGTCTCGTTGTTTTGTAACAGAAATAGCTGAGATTCTGGTATATTCAAGAGTTTACGTACCCTTTTAAGTTAGTAAGCCTGCTTTGACACATATCTCAGTTTGTAAAGGCTCCAGCTAGCTAAATGTTTTTATATTCTTTTCTTCCATCTGTCCACAGCACTGCAAATGAAAGAACACTGGGTTATTTAGATGTTGTACTGCACACTTCAGACTTTTACTTTTTTTGATGAGGCACGAGTCTCTCCTTCTGGAAAACCTTCCATGTAAAGCCTATTTGATTGGATGTTTACAGCTTTCTCCATCCTTGAGACCTTGTCTTCACTTTAACAGTTTCTATAATTAGATGACATTTGAAATAGTGGTAAGTGCAGTTTGAATGATTTGTAATTGTTGATGTGTTTTCCTGCTTTGTAACTTTTACTTTCTCAGTTAGCTGGTGAAAGAGCACATGGTTGATGCGTGACGCCAAATTAAATAGTTATTTGTCAAAGTCTGTGTGTGGAGATTAAAGCCAGGCAAACAAATGGAAATTTAATAGAAAAGTTTGTTTTAAAGTGAGTTTTCTGGAGGTTAAAACCAAAAACTGGTTATTTCAGACTACAAATGTAAGTATTATATTCTCTTTAAAAACAAGCAAAACAAACAACAACGACAAAAAAACAACAAAAAACACATTAATCATATTTTGACATGATTACTGAAACCTGAATTTATAATGGTGACCAGCAGGGTCACATATGAGGTTAATTAGTTCTTCACCATTGTTTTAAAGGAGGGGTTATTTCTTCATGTAGCAGCTCAATGAAATGTCTCAGTCCTTCAGAATTTGAATGAACGGTAAAATAGATTTTTTACTCAACGAAGGCCTCAGTTTAGACTTATTGAGATAACCGCAATCGTGCCTCTGCTGTGATTCCAAAACCAACTCCTGTCTGGATTACACAAGGGAAGATGCATAATTCAAGCCATCCTGAGCATGAGAGACTGCAGACCCAATGAATAACAAAGAGCAGTCTGCTGCACCTCTTCTCACTTTATCACTGACAGAAATCAGTGTAAGTGCTGAACCTCTGCTCAGACAACCTTACATTGCAGCAAACCTGCTTTCTGTCTCCACAATAGGGTGAATGATACAGTGTGGTGTGTATTGATGCGGATGCAGCACGGAGATGCTGCTGCTGGCAGATTTGGAGGTACATCTGTGGCAGCTGTGTTTTCACTGATGAGTTGTTAGGCTTAAAGCTGCTCAGCATTAACCACATGTTACTCCTGCACAGATTAATTAGATAGCTACAGTATGATCTTTAATTTGTCTGAACCGAAGGCCTGAGGGTTATGATGGCAACATTTATGCCCAGAAATGTGTAGGAACGGCTTATTTGAAGAAGTGCCATGAGGATCTGTGCTGGGGGTTCAACTGATGGTCATCTAGCTCACGGGTAGATTCTTCTTTAATGCAGACACCAGATCAGCGTTGGAGTTTTATGTAGGAATCGGATTATGGTCTCATAAAGTCCACCCCCCGTCTCTGTCTCTTTCACCCCCACGCTTCCCTCCCATCTCGTTTTTGAATGGGGGCGCTGCGTCCGCCTGTCACCGCTTCCCTCTTTGTTCAAACCTATGTTGCCTCTCTCCCTTGGTGTTGCTGCCGGCGCGGAGGGGGGACGCAAGGAGCACCTTGCTGCTTGTGCGTGCGCGAGTTTCTCTGTCTCTCTCTTTCCTCGTGCTTCCCCTCCCATCCGGCAGATATCAGCGTCTGGTGGGATGACCGGCGCATAAGCAGCTGTCCAGAGGGGAGAGGGGAAGGCTGAGAAAGGAGTAAAAACTCCAAAAACCCCAGAGCGCTCGTGCTCACATTCACTCCGGGTTCTTCTGCCTCTGCAAAGTGCTGTTTCACCCTTGTTCCGCCGTTTTGCCGTCTCCGCACCCGCCGGGGAGCTTTAGGAAGCACCTGCACGGAGGCGCAAAGCTTTCGCTGACATTCCTGAGGATTGCACCAGCGGAGAGGATCTTGGTCTGTTGGATACGGTAAGAGCAAAGGTGATAAAATACAGTTTTAAGCTCGCATCCCTTATGAAGTCAGTCATTTTGGTCAGTGTGTTATTGCTGAAGCCTCCCGTTGGCTGGAGATGTGTGACACCGCTCACGCTGGCGGACCATTTTAAGTGATTTCTTGTCTTGGTCGCTATTTGATAAAGAATGGGGGGGGAATGCACATCTGGGGCAACTTGAACTGAAACAAGATTTTTTTTCGAGTACCCTTGCGTTATTTTCCCAATAAACAACTTGCAATTAATGTAAGCAAGTAATTTTCCGCCGGACCTGGATCAAAGCATCAGCATCTGATCGCAGATCGCACCAGTTTGGGATATCTTTAATTATTTACAGGTCAAAGCTTTTTAATATTAGTCTATATTTATGACCTATGTCGGTTCATGCATAAATCATCAACTCAGCAAGTAACCTTGTTGACGTGTTCTTTTCTTGGTTTCATCTCAAGAGATCCTGTCTTTGGATCACAAGAACGCACAATGGTTCACGCAATCTTCTGAGGCTTCCTTTGCAGATGAAAAAAGAAAGGAATGAAGGTGTGCACGCCTTCTGTTGGGCGATGCCACTGTGGACGAAGATCTGAACACGTGAACAGGTGTTTGAGGAATCTGTTAATCACAGACCTTTGCTGTGATTATGCTGATTATGCATAAGCAACATATGCTGAGTTACTGCTAAAATCAGATCTGCTATTGATCCACCTTCTGAACTGTGATCTGGGCATGACATCAAAGATACTCTGCTGAAAGTAGATTACTTCTGGCTGCGTCAAAATTAAATACCTCATGTCTGGACAAATCAACTTTGCTTCGGTCCTGAGTTGCACAAAAACTGGGCAAATGATGGTTGAAAAGACTGATTGTTTGGTGCTGAGCAGGGGAGTAGATCCTTCAGAGTTCCATATTGATGAGCTCCCGCTCTGTAAACAAACGCTGGCATGTACAAATCACTGCGAGGGAGGACAACAGTTTGGGTCACCTTGACAAATGAGCTGTATTGTTTGAGAATATGAGAGCCCCTGTAGCCCAATAAAGCCCATTGTGCTTCGCTTCACCACTTCAGTTTGGAGAAGTCCAAGTCCTTTATTCTTTGGCCTTGTTAGTACACCCACCACCAGCTGTGTGTCAGTGGTATAAAGGAGGACGAGGTTAACTAGGCAAACCCAACATGAGAGAGGAGCTGGAGCCCAGTAAATGTATGTTTGAGAGGCGACTCAGGAACAGAGAAGTGGATGGAGAGGAGAATATGA
>JBBDHI010000008.1:11287968-11300227 GCA_037177115.1 Craterocephalus stercusmuscarum
TAAAGGAGTAAATAATATATTAAAATAATAATGACAGTAAAAAAAGAATACCCAGTCTATATGCATTCCTGTTACATACAGGTGACACTAATAATTTTTCTTCGATTACAATGTTTTTATGATTGTGAGAAGGCAATATTGTAATCACGATTAAAATTTGATTAATTGTCTAGCCCTATTTACAGGTGATTCATTATTGGTTTAAACAGTTAGATCTCCTTCAACCCTGTGCAGCTAGGCTTTGCTGACTTGAACCTGTCGGAGTTTTCGGGGTCTGGCAGCACTGTTCGTCGTTGTCTCCTAGAGGGATATGACACAAAGAACAGCAGACAGGACAACTCAATTCTCAAGGTATGGCAGTGACTCAGCACGCAGCTCCACCACTTTAATTTAGTGAGCTGTCAACTTAGCTGAAAACACTAGTAAAAGGTGCATACATCCCAACCTTGCAAAGTCTTCTAGCTCTGAAAAAAGGTCAGCACCTCTTAAGTGGACATTCTTCTTTTGGCAAAAAGTGAAATTTATAACGATGATGGGAAAAGTTGAACGTTGACAGCTGTGAAGAGACATGTCTGAGCCTGTGATGACTGAGATGACTTACCATGGGAATGAATTTAAGTAATAGATATTCTCCCTGCGGCATTGGCCTCCAAAAATCTGTAGTGAACTGGTCAAATATGGTAGAGGATAATTAGGAGTCTTCTATAACTTGCAGTTGTATATGCTAGTTGAGCTAATACTGATAATTTTCCTGTTTTCCTGTTCTTGTCTCTTACAGGTTATCATCACTACACAACTTATGTCTGGAGACCCCTGCTTTAAAACGTAAGAGCTCCTCTCAACTGTTTTCTGTTGATTTCAAGAACATTACTTACTTACTTATCTGTTGTTTTTTTAATAGTTGTGGTTACAGAGAAAATACGTTGCTCAAGTACTCATCTGCACCCAACCACAGCAGAAAGTACTTCACATCCTGTCTGTCACCTAACAGACTCACTTATTATTACAGGCTGTTATGAACTGTTATGCATGTGTGATCAGCTCAGCTCAGAGGTCATATTATAACAGAATTCAAGAGCCGTTTGTCAAAGATTTTCTCACAAAGAACATGTTATGACTTCACAATCCTAACAAAGCTTGTATCCATGTGTAAATAGAGCTCTTTCTTCATTCAGCACGTCTTTTTCTATATTCTATTGTCCAGTTCCTGTTCAATTCATGTTTATTGTGGTAATACACAGAGTGCTGCCTTGGAGACGTCTAAAGCTTAGTCATTCATCCCACATACTGTTACTCATTGCTTGTCGAGGGTTTGCAGCAGTGCACAATGCCAAGATGACACACCATTTTTTCTTTTTTTTTTTTTTTATTAACATCACTCTTCCTCTGCGTTTAAGTTGGGTTTCCTATAATGCTTGTGGAGTCGAGCTTGAATGTATCTATTTATGACTTTTGTTTGTAAAGATTATGATCCAGTAAACGGCTAGCTTCATTATTTGCATGCTTCATACAATTGTTATTTACATGGTACTTTGACTTGAATGGAAAAACACAGATTAAATGCATTCTGGTTCAGGTCTAGCAAGATACCAAAGTTGGCATGTATTATACCAGGATCCTGCAACAACTTCACCTAAATGGAACGCAGTCTTGAAATATCAGTTCCCCCTTTGGCCTTTATGCTGTGGCAAACCTAAAGAACTCCTGAGAAAATAATCTGTTACTGGTAGCCCAATTTACAAGAAGTACAGTTGAGTAGTAGTGCTTACATTAGTGTGTATTCACTTGAAAATAAGATTATAACCTTTGTCAAATAGAGGGCAGGTTATCTTTAATGGCCAAACCAAGCCTGAGCTCCAGAGAGGACCTCTCACTGAGGAAAATTCTGACCGTATTTTAAATTGGATTTGATACTGAATTGATGACATTTGGGTTGGCTGGCCACTTTGAAACTGTTGCATTGGTTTGCGTTTTTATCCTCCATAAATCTTCAGTGATGCTTTTAAAACCGACCAGATTTCCTCAGACTTTGACCTTGATTGTTTGTCTTCTTTAGTCCACCATCTACAGCCATGACCCTGGGAGTCCCGCAGGCTGAAGCAGAGTGTCTCCTGGAGGACAGAAAAGGAGGGGACAAACAAACGTCCCAGTTAGTTACTGGTACGTGTACATAAGTTCTACGGCTTTGAATAATGAACTGTTTTCATTTACATTTAACTTTGTTTTTGAGAAGTTAATGCAAAATAAATGCTCTTCATGGACAGTAACCTTTTGCTGCAACAAAATGTTTATTTTACTTTTGTAAAAATGAATGAACCACAACAACCCTTTTTTTCTTAAGACAAAGTGAAGTCGACATCTGTCCCGGAGGAGCTGGTTGCATATGGCCACTCCAGAACACCCAGCTATGCAAGTCAGTTGTCTAAAATTTCAGGTGCAAACAAAGTGATATGTTCATTTCCCTTCATGAAAGAAAAAAATTACAAAATAATTAATACAATACATATCTAAAACGTGTTCTCTCCTCCCCTGTAGGTTATAGTTCGAACCACTCAAGTTCAACAGATGTAAGCCATCGGCGAACTGGCTCAGGAGGCTCTGCCTCTACAGGCGTCAGCAGTATCGACCCCAGTGATCCGCATGCAGAGAAGGACATCAGGCCTACTTCCTCCATCCCTGAGTGTGACAATTCTTCCACCCCCATGAAGGTTTCAAGGTAAATGTTAATTGTGAATAACTCGCATATATTTTATTTGATCTTTCATTTGGCCAAAGTAAAATAAAACAATAAACGAAAGTGTTCCACTTTTGTTTCCTTTCTCTGATCTCTCAATTTTTCTATTTGCCTCTGTTTGACCGTTTATTTTATATCATCTGTTTTTTCTTATCATATGAGAAACATCTTGTACTAGCGGCTGTGTTTCCTTCTCCATTAGACACCCAATGAAGCAAAACTCAGTGGAGAATCAGCTGAAGCGAGTTGATGCAACCCGGGTGGACGCTGATGACATAATCGAGAAAATCCTACAGAGCCAGGATTTCAGCCACAGCATCTTGGATTCCAGTGCAGAGGGTGTGTACACCTAATCTTAGTGTGGAAAATGTCCAAGGCTCTTACTGATGGGCTCAAATTACTTCATGGTGTTGCAATCCCGTCGTGCGATGTCTCTAAGCAGTCCGTTCAAAGTTTGTAATGGTCATTAGCTGCATATTTTTAGAAATCCTACAGACGAAGTGTCAGCTGACTGCAAGGTTATTAGTTGTTTATGTATTATGTGTGCATGTGTTGCTGCAGAGGAGGGGCTCAGCTTGTTCGTTGGTCCTGGTGGGAGTACAGCCTTGGGAAGCCAGCATACGAGGTAGGTGTGATTATGTAACTGAAGTGTGGGTGCCACACACCGGGCATTTATTGCAAATATGGAGAATTACATCTATGTTAGATAAAGATTCTGGAAAGCAGTCTTTGGGATAAGCTCATTAAGTGAATGTATAGACCTAGTTTTCATATTATGTCGTACGTAATGCTTATTTTTTAAAGATAATTTCACTTTCATATCTTGTTAGGTGTATACATAAATGAAGACCACTCAGTCAGATCAGATAACAGCGCTCATTTCCTGCTGTGTAAAACATTGTGACATTCTCTTTCAGGGTTGTGACTGGAGCCTTTGAGCAGGTGGTGATCAAGCGGTAGGCTTTAAGAAGCACGCGTCTGACACAACAAGGGCTCTGTTTCTCTGGTGCAGGGGCCACAAGAATAAGTTGTGGATGTGCCGTCAGAACTTGCTCACATCTCTCCCCATGAGATTTAATTTCTCTTATGCAATGCCTCCACACATGGCCTCCAGCGTCTGTAGGCCAGCGACCCCTGGTGTTCAAGAGGTGAAGCTGATGGTCACATTAAAACATTTTGTGACTGGGATAAGTGCTGAACACATCTCTCTTTTTGGTCTATTGTATTCTGTGAGGACACTGGATTCATACTGTATGTGTTCTGCTGTCTTCTTCTGATGGCAATTAAAAAGTACATAAATGCATCCCATGTGTCCATAAAGCCATTCTGGTACAGCTATGATTGTGCTTCTTTGTAAACAAAAATGACAAATTTCTGTATTGAAAGGACTTTATATATCATCGGTGTTGAGTATTTAGATTTTAAAAACAACATTGAGTTGTGAAAATAACTGAGAAAAGAGTCAATGGCTGTTAATCTTAAACCAAAAGTAACACATTTTGTGAGCTAATGTGTCTTTTTTTTTACCAATTTGGAGAGTTTTATTTAAGAAGAGAATCTCAGATAACTGCAGCTACTTTAGAATTTTTCTGTCATCCTTTGTAGTGGAATAGTTGTCTGAATAAGAGGCTGGAGGATACATTGTTATGGATTCTTGTGTAGTTAGAAATGGACAAAACTGACAATAGCTTTTTTTTTAGTACAATAACGCATATTTAAGTAGCTCAGCATTTTATAAATAAAAACCTATGTTTACCTGGTTGTAAAGGAGAACAAGAGCATTTCAATACCTTTTGGTTTGTATATGTTGCTAATGAAGTATATCTGTTCTGTATGTTTATGTATTGTATGAAATGTATATCTTGATGCTTGTGGGGTGTTTTTTGTAATGGATTATTTTTTACACCCTTCTTTATTTTAATGTGCCAAAGTTGAATGTAAAAGGCGTAAAATGTATATCTGTTTTCACATTAAGTCACATCTATAGTTGCTAATCGAAGTTCCAGATATAAGGGTCAGATTTTTTAATAAAAAGTATTAATCTATATAAACGAATGTAGCTGCTTTACATTGGACAATAAGAGACAATTTTTCCTATAGCTTAATAATCCCAGAATATTTGATGATTTAGTCAATTGTGGGGCCAGACAAAAATATGTCTGAAACCCCCTGGGTGCTATACTAAGGACAGACAATCGAATTCTTTCACTTTTAGTGTAACCTGACATTTATCTTGAAAGATAACGGATGTCAAAACAAGTCATTTCAGTATGTAATGTACCACATGGTTAATCAAAAAGCAGCATCATATCATCTCACCAACTGACAAGGGTGATGATATTTGTGTCCAAATGTAATATTTCTTAGAGGATGTAAAAGAAGTGTCTGTGCAGCATTAAAACCATACATTGCAGGACTGTCCTACCTGTATAGCTGTTTTGTTTACATGTGATATTATAACCAATGAGAAATATCGTTCTAATAATCAGAATATTCTTAACCCATTTTCTTTTTTTCTTTATTTACATGTGCCATCCTTTTGAGTATGAGCCTTTTTCTACCAACTGAACTGACAGAGTTGCATGAACTGTAAATTGAAAAAAACAACTTCCTGTTAAGGAAACTCATTTTCAATGTAAATATCTACTATCTCACAAGCAAAAAAAGAAACTCTCTCTTTGTTTTTGAGTGCACAGAAAATCTACATAAATTGAAATCTTTCTTCTCTTGTACATGTATTTCCACAGTTTAACGGAATTTAAGCCACTGGTTTGTGCTTGTGTTACTTTATTTTGTAATTATGCACTCGTGTTGACGTAACCGCTGCCGTGTCCGCTGCACCGCTAACGTTCCAGTTCCGCTACCACCTCGCAGTAGCACTTTAGCTAAAAACGGCGGCGGGAAGTTATTATCAACATTTGAAATCACTAATCCACAAAAACAAAGTGGACAAAATTGTTATCTGTTTAGATTTAACTAACTATTATTGATGGCTTTATAGCTGGAAACGCGCTTACGGCGAAAAAAGTTCCGCGCGTGGGATTCGGCTAACATGGCTAACGTCGGAAACCAACTACCAACACAGGCCGTTACCAAGCCTACATCAGGAAAACATGGAAACACACTGCCCCTATGGGGTAACGAAAAGACTATGAACCTAAACCCAATGATTCTCACCAATGTTCTGTCCTCGCCGTATTTCAAAGTTCAGCTTTATGAACTTAAGACCTACCATGAAGTTGTGGACGAAATCTATTTCAAGGTAAGGCCAACATTAGCAAGTGCTAACCCGCATGCTAGTTAGATAACCGCGTCCAGTATTCCTTTGCTTTATTGTTTTAACAATGTATAGCAGTCGTCATTAAACACATTTAATTATGTAGGTCGCATTGATTATTATTTTATGATCAGGGGAGTGCAGCTTCTCAATATAATAATATAATGTAAGATGGTATATTAACTTCTATGTAGCGTTAGTTTTACGACCCAGTGATTGAGCTGTGATGAGTTGAGACAATAGGTGGCGTTGGTTAGCTGTTCATCCAAATACAAAATACAGTATCCTCTCGTGGGCTATGACATGAGGGGCTTCTGGGAAGGAGATGTTTTTAATATACGAAGGACCAATTAATCCAAACAGCCATAACTACCGCAGAAAGTACATAAACCAGTTATTAATTCATTTTAAACGAATGAATGAAACATGCCGATCTGTCTCTATTTTTACAAACAGCAAAAAAAAAAATAATAATAAAATAAAATAGTACTTGCAGTTATGGTGTTAAAATTGTTTTTCTAGTGATGCAAACGTATCCAGATAATAGACGTTTTGTTTGCTATTCAGTTGTTATTTTTTGTTTGTTTTTGTCTTTTTTTATTTACAAATAATGCATTTGTTGTGTTTTTGATGCTGAAGTTGGGGTTTCTTCTACTCATTTTGTGTTATTAAGGGCACATTTGAATGTTTCTTTTGGTTTTGTATAAATTGAATCTTCCTGTGAATATATTCCCATATTTTTTATGAATATATGTTTTGCCTGTTTGTATGGACGTTGTGGACCTTAATCCCCCTCTCCTTATGCACAATAGTTGTGAATATTCCGATTTTTAGTTTTTCTAAACAAACTTCACTTTTTGTATGTTTCTGGCTTTCTATGGCGAACTTTTTTAATGTTGTTCTGTGTGTGTCTTCAGGTGACTCACGTTGAGCCATGGGAAAAAGGAAGTAGAAAGACTGCAGGCCAGACTGGAATGTGCGGAGGGGTAAGTGAGAAGTACGTGCTTTTTATATTCCCAATACTCCCCCTGCCCTTACTTGTACATTTGTCTCCTTCATGTGGGGGATATTGCAAAGCATACAGTCAATACCACTTGTTAATTAGAACCCAGGGTAATATTAAGATAAAATTGTTATTCAGTGCAAGTGATGAGTAGTTTGTCATTATGAAAGCTCAGTTTTAAATAATGAGCAGTGATTCATTTTCAGATATGTCATCTTTATCTTTGGTAGGTGCGTGGAGTTGGGACCGGTGGGATTGTATCCACTGCCTTCTGTCTTCTATATAAACTGTTTACTCTCAAGCTTACTCGCAAACAGCTGATGGGTCTGATCACTCACACAGACTCTCCATATATCAGAGCACTTGGATTCATGTACATAAGGTATGAATTATTGCACATGGCAGACATATTTGATCTTATGAGTAGGAATTTTTCATGTTTTGGAAGATGGAGGTTTTATTCAGAAAGTCTTCAAATATGTACCACAGCAAGATTTTCAAAATATCTAAAATTTCAGAGGCATCTAAATACCAATGTAAACAGTATATATATCAACACAAAGATTGTTAATAATGCAGATAAATTGTAGGTATTCTAAGGAAACACTGCATTTTTCACAGCAGGACATGGTGCTTCCTAAATAGAAATCTGACTCCATTCTTGATTATCTCAAGTAGTAAGAGCCCTTCTCACAAATAGGAGAACATTTTTTGACTCAGATATAAGCTTGTGTGTGAGAATGGTTGAAAAATATTATAAGGTAATAATTCTCTAAATAAATCAGTCATGTGCATTATTTAATGATAGATATTATGTTGTATCCCTTTAAAAAATCTGTGAATTAACTCTGAGGCAAACTTGTGCTTTCTTTAAATTTCTCGTTTCCCAGATACACTCAACCCCCGACAGATTTATTAGATTGGTATGACGGCTTCCTGGATGATGAGGAGGTATGTCACCCCGGGTAATGATTTTGTGTTTCTTTCCATTTATGAAATGCTTAGTCAAACTCCACGATGTAAAACGTGTCTCTATCCCCCAACCTTGTGATGCTCATAGCTGATTTTTCACCTTTGCCTTCATTTGGCTTAATTGTGCCCCAACTTTTGTCCTCTGAGCATAAGTAGCTAGGTTATGTGCTCAGTGCTCTGCTGCTGGTTTTTCTCAGGGTAAGTACCATATATGATGCTGAGTAAATCTTTCAGTCAATGTAATAGTAAGGCATGCCCTTTGTTTTTTTTAACAGCCTTTTATCAGGACTTGTTGCACGAAACTAAATTTGGTATTAATGAGAATTGGACTGTTAAGACGGAAACATTTATCCAACATTTCAGAGTTTGCATATATTCATGTTTAATTTCAATGTCTTGGTAAAACTTTAATCTGGCCCAAGGCTGTGCAACCAGGCCTCCTTTAATGTTCTGTTACAATATATCTGAATTGATCATTATAAAATCCTATCCCACTGGTTAATTCCCCTGTTTTTTTCTTTAGATGCCCATTGTGCAGCAGGTGAATTGGATATTGTATCTCAGCACTGTTGGTTTGCGTGAGTGCAAAGCAGCTGTTCTCTACCATATAAAATTGATCTTTTTAACTGGTGTGCACTTATCCACCTGCTCTGATCTGTGCTTATACTGTGGGCCATTTTTATTCTCCAGATGAGTAGATAATGCTTTTGAAGGGCTGATGAAGGAAGCAAATGCTTCTTTTGCTTTATCTCTTCAGCTCTAAGATAGCACCCTCTACCTACGTTTTCTTGCTTTATACATAAATTAGATCACTTAAAATGTAAGATGTGAAGGAAGAAGTTTGGCTCTCATATGTAAAGTTTTTTTTTTTTTTTTTACTTTAATGGCTATTAAAGCTCACACTGTAAATACAGACTCCAGAAACGGCAAGTCAAGTTAGGTTAAGTAAAGAATGTGTGATATTTATAGTTCTGTTTCCTCTGTTAATGTTTATCAGAAGCAAAGCCAGGCTTATTTGATATGAGAGATTAAGCTAGATGAACAGAGGTGAAGGTTCAGTACTTGGTCATCACAACTTACTTTTTGATGTGAGGCAAGATTAAAAAGGTGATTGCATTTACCCACATCCTAATAATGTGCACTAATTGAGTTTTTCTGCATCTTTTCCCCACTGTTTGATTCTAGGAACTTGACGTGAAAGCAGGAGGAGGATGTGTGATGACCGTAGGAGAAATGCTGCGTTCCTTCCTGACCAAACTGGAATGGTTCTCCACTCTGTTTCCTCGAATCCCAGTGCCGGTGCAAAAGATGATCGATGTGCAAATGAAAGCAAGACCGCGCAAGGTTGCTCAAAAGGAGACGCAAGAGGAGGAGGCGGCAGCAGCGTTCGTAGAGTCAGGGAGACAAGGGGAGCGACGGCGTTCCAGGTAAAGGAGATAAGATGTTACGTTTTACAGCCGTATGTGTTTCAGGAACAATGCTTAGAGAACACACAGCTAGGGCTGTCCCAAACGATTATTTTCTGAATCGATTCATCTGTTGATTATTTTTTCGATGCATCTAACGATTCAATTATTTTCCATGCGGGTCGGAGTTGCTTTTTTGTGTCGATCCGTCGTTTATTTACAGCCATTACATGCGCTGCAATGCGGCCCGGAAGTGACGTCATCGAAGCTACCGCTTCAAGTTAACGGTTGTAAATAACGACGAATCGGCACAGAAAGCAACTCCGAGCCACATGGAGCTCACAGAGGGATCAGACCTGCGATTCATGACAACACATTGGTGAAATGATGGAGTTCTGTGGCACAAATTGTCTTATTTAGAGGCAGCGCGAGCTGGCCCGTAACCATTTCACATGAACGCACTTAGACGTCACATCCGCATAAACAGCGCAGGAACTTCCAGCCCGGGGTAGGGTAAGGGAAATAAGATACAGGCTTATAGATGCACCGGTGCTGTAATGCTGAGGTGTCAGTCAGCTCATCAAACGATGTTTTAATTATAAAGGATCAAATAAAAGGCTATTGCAAAGATATTTTTGAGCAAAATCATACATTTAGTCCCTTTAAAGCAGCATGACATTGAGCACAAACACACTTGAAGATGTCCCAGTAACATCTGAGGGGATTTCTACAATACAAAAAAAAAATCTGAACAGTTTAACAGTTTTAAATCTGTTTTTCGTCATCTTTCATCTTCCCTGTTGTAAGTAATTAGTTTTGTTTAACTCTGATCTTCATCTAGCGTGGCTAAAGTGTCTTCTCTTTGCCAGGACACCGAGACGAACACCAAGCCCCCGAAGGTCTCCCAAACGGTCGAGGAGCAGGAGCCACCACCGCGAGAGAGACCGCCACGGCCCCAGCTTTGATCGCGAGCTGGAGAGGGAGCGCGACCGGCAGAGAAAGGAGAGGGACGGCCGGGACCGAGACAGGGAGAGGGGAGACAGAGGGGACAGGGAGAGACGACGCTCCCGTAGCACAGACCGAAACCAAGACAGACGAGAGCGGAAGAGAAGTCGCAGCAGCAGCCGGGACCGTAAGAACGATCGTAGGGAGAAAGAAAGAGATGCAGGCGATGAAAAGAGCAGGAGAAAGGAGCGGGATCACCACAAGGACAGGGGCGCTGAGAGGGAAAAGTCCAGGGACAAGAAGAGCAGGGCAGAGACGGACGATCGGAGGCATAAAGAGGACAGGGACAGGCACAGGGAAGACAGGAAGACGAAGAGGTCGAGCCGGAGTCGCAGCAGAGACCGGAAACACAGAAGCGGAGGAGAGGAGAAGAGCAGGAAGAGGGAGCGGAGCCACAGCCGAGAGAGGGAAAGAGAGCGAGACGGCGAACAGCGTTCTCACAAACGCAGCCGCAGTAAAGAGAGGAGCCATCATCAGCGGGAGTCCAGTAATGACCACAGTAAACATGGCGACCGCAGAAGGAGTCAGAGCACTGAGTAGACATCTGCACTATTACTTCTCCTCCCGTCTCTCCTCCTTTCCTCCACCCGGCTCTGTGCTCCGGCACTCGTACTAAAGAGAAGGACATCTGGAGTCACGTCTGGCCAATGTAATGTTGCTTTCTGTTTGTTTTCCTGCTGTTCTACTTCCTATTAGAACATCGTTAGTTCTCACTTGAAACCTGTAAAGTGACAAAAATGGCATTTTAATTTTTTTTTATGGTTCCTGTTTTTGGCCCCGAGAAAATATGGGTTTGTACATTATGTCAGAAGCCTGTCTACAAACTATTAATGAGCAGAGTTGAACTCAACAGCTCAGGTCCACACTGTCAGCATATACCCATGTGATTTATAAAGAATAACCGTTATTTTCAGCCTGCACAGAAGCAATACACTCTCCTTATTTTGAAGATTTGACGGATGTTGCGGTGCATAGTTGAACGGTTGAAGTTCAGATTTCAGCAAAGGTGTGATGCCGCTGAAGCAGCGCTGAACAGTTCTGTCTGATCGTATGTAGACGGTCTGAGAATGTTTTAATCCTCTGAAGGGCAGCCAGTTAAAGGTCATTTTCACCACACACACACTTGACCCCTGCTTGTGCTGTGTATGAGTCATTGCTCTGTTGGATTTTGTTTTCTAATAAAAACACTTTTACAAATGACACCGTCTTGCTTAAAAATTGAAAAATGTTTTTAATAAGTTGAATTTTTAGTTGTGTGTGTGTTGGATGAGTGTATACATGAATATTTATATTTGTTCTTTTGTAATGTAAACTTTAAAGTATGTCTATAGATAGATTATATATATATGCCCAAAGAGAATAGTAACACTGAATCCAAATATTAAGTTTTATTAAAACATAGTGTGAAAATAATTTTCAAATTAAATATACATGTAGAAATGGCAAAAAGTAAATACTTTGGTCATGATTATGCACTTCCTGATATATTACTTTAAAGTGGATGACAGCATAATTTACAAAGGTGAATAAAAACAAATATGCAGAACCCACATAATGTAACCTCAACCAATAGCAGACAAGATCACGTTTCTCCAAAAACATCTACTTTCAACTTGTATCAACAACCCAATTTAACAACAATGTTAATGGGAAACCAGCATGAATATAAATTCTACCCTATTAAATTCCCATGTTTTTAATCTAGAATTGTGTATGAGTACAGAGTTTGGCATTCAAAAGAGCTGTCGATTGAATGACCATCATACTTAAAGTGGACATATCATACTTTTAAATCCTTCCTTTTCACATGTAAATCATTCATTTATGGTTTATATAAAGTAAAACTGCAATCCTTTGGTCTG
>JBBDHI010000008.1:11307862-11320665 GCA_037177115.1 Craterocephalus stercusmuscarum
TAAACACTTTGTTTAGCTCCACAAGGATTCAGAAAAGCATTTATTGAGGTAAAAATACTGCATAGTTCTGCTTTAACACCTGTCATGAGCTGGTAGGGTGCAGAGGTCACGGTGTTGTTGCAGGCCAGGTTCTGGGTCATCAGGCTGATGTTGTAGGTCTGACTGCACTGCAGGCCGGTCAGGGAGCAGCCAGTGCTGCTGCTGTTGCAGGCGGCTGTCAGGCCCTGTGCCGTCACAGCCACAACAGAGTAAGAGCTGGCTCCTTTTGTCGCGGCCCAGCTCACCTGGGCAGCGCTCACATTGTATCTGACAGAGATAGCTGCAGGAGCACATGGTCCTGAATGGAAAAGAGGAAAGGTTCATTATATTAATGCTAAAAATAGATTGCTGTCATTCATTTAAAGGACAGGCGTACACACACACATGCATTTTGCCGTACCTGTGGTGAGGTATCCTGTCATCTGAGCTGTGCTGTTGCATGCATCTCCGACAGCCTTCACAGTGACGTTATAGTCCTCTCCACACTGCAGGGAGCTCAGTTGGCAGTTGGTGTGGTTGGTGCTGCAGCTGGTGGTGTGTCCTGATGAAGCTGTGAGGACGGTGACATAAAACGCGGCTCCAACACTAGGATGCCAGGAAATGGTAGCAGCATAGTTCTCGCAGTCCATGATGGCCTCGATGCTGCTGGGCTGACATGGCCCTGTAGGGTCACGAAGAATTTTAAAGTAGGTATGATTGTAGCAAATATATTTAAGGTAGGGTTGCAGCGATACCAATACCAGTATCAGAACTGATACCATTCTAAAGTACTCGTACTCGTCAAAGTTGATCGAAACCAGGAACCAATCCCATTTTATTACGCTCAATTTTTATTTTCACTTGAAATTTTGGTTATGTTGTCATTTTTACTTATACTTTATCATTTATTTATTTCACCATAATTTGTTGTAAAAAACAGAAAATAAAATAAAACCTATTTTCCAATTCATTGCATTTTTTTAGTGTGGTAGAAATATTGGTATCGGATATCGGTATCGGCAAGTACTCAGATTCAAGTATCGGTATCGTATCGCTTTGGAAATAAGTTGTATTGTTGCATCCCGAATTTAAAGGCACATTATAATGGAAAAAATAACTGCTAAATAATAAAAAAGTGTAAGTTTGACATGACACTAAGTGGATATGAATAATTCAAAATCAAGTTTTTTATTTATTTTCATGATAACCAGTGATTTTATATAATGGGTTCATCCAAATATTTAGAGCAATGCTGACTATTAGATTTTAAATTGTCTCCTAAATCATGGAGCAAGCTAGGGGGCTCAAAGTATATACTTATTTAGTCAAAAATGTAAATCTGACCACAATGAATTTGTTATTTTTCTATCAGTTTTACATAGTATGTCAGTTTAATCTCCATTATTAATGAGGTTAAATGCTGCAGTTTAAATAGTCCTGTGTTGTTTTTCTTTACCTGTTATCAGAGAGACCACAGAGCTGTCTGAGCTGTTGTACTGCTGTCCGAGAGCCTTTACCGAGACGCTGTACACTGTCCCACACATGAGTCCTGTGACCACACAGCTTGTATCAGTGTCGGTACCAACACAGGAGGTGGAGGGGCCGCTTTGGTTGTTAAAATAGGCAACGTATCCCACAGCGAGATCGCTTTGCTGCCAGGACACAGTCGCAGTTTTCTGCTCACATGCCATTCTGGCCTGAACGTTTGTGGGTGGGCAGGGTTCTGAGTGAGCAAAAACACATGCAGAATTTAAAAAAAAGAAAAAAAGAAAGAAGATGTCATCACTGCACACACATCTGGCAACAAACCTGTCATGAGGTAGGCAGTCTCAGAGACGACGCTGTTGCAGGCCTGGTTTTCTGCCGTAACGCTGACATTGTACACCTGACTGCACTGGAGGCCATTCAGGAAGCAGCTGGTCTTACTGGTGTTACAGGAGACTCTCGGGGCTTCTGTCACAGCCTGAACAGAGTATGATCTGGCACCTGCTGCTGCGCTCCACAGCACCCAGCCATCGCTCACATTATAGTGAGCGGAGACGTTGACAGGGACGCAGGGTTCTGAGGAGAACCGGAGTCAATCAGCTCTGTTCAGTAAAACAATGAGTCGGGGAATGAGCTGGCTTTTACCTGTGGTGAGCGTAGCAGGAGAACTGGCAGGACTGGGACAGCCAGTGTGGATCGCCTCCACAACAACCGAGTATTCCTGCCCACAAAGCAGCTCGTCAAGGTAACAGGACGTGCCCATGTTGCTGCAGGAGGAGTTGTGTCCGTTGGAGGAGGTCGCCTGGACGCTGTAGGCTGTCACTGCAGCTGCTGCAGTGTTACTCCAGCTGACCAGAGCTTTGTGAGTCGTACAATTCTGCTTAGCTGACACAGCCGTCGGAGGACACGGTGCTACAGAGAAGAGGATGGAAAGCAATTAAAAGGATGGAAAGAAGGAATGCATTAAAAACACTGGAAACTGGGATATGTCTAACTCTCTTAGAGGGGAAATAAATCGTTGAATGACTTACTGACCATTGCTATTTGTCTAAATATGCAACTTTTTTTGGTTTTCATTTGACATTGTTTTTACTTGTAGACCTTGTGAAATCCATGTTGGCAGCTTTTACAGTTTGAATAAATTACCTTATGTTTTTTATTATTTGAAGACTTCAGTTAAGAATTGTCTTTATCATTTTGAGGATACATTATTTTAAAATAAAGTAAGATATTTGCTGTTCATCATGTGCAAGTCTGTTTTAATTCAATTAAGAGGTGTGTGTGTGATTTGGTAGTTGCCCTGTGCATGTTTTGGGGCCCAAAAAAAAAAAAAAAAATCTTACTTAGGGCCACCAAAGTCTGAGGGCTGGCCCTGAGTCCCTCTCCTCTGTTGTTACCTGTGAGCTTCTCCAGAGTGCTCATCTCGCTCATGCACACATTCGTGTATCCCATCACAGTGAAGGTGTAGAGCTGCCCACAGCTCAGGTCCAGGAAGGAGCAGCTGCTCTCCGAGGAGTCGCAGCTGGCGTTCACACCGGAGCCAGTGGTGGCTTTAACCGTGTAGTTCTGAGCGGATCCACTGTGCTGCCACTTCACCGTCATGCTGTTTGCGCTGCAGTTCTGCTCAACGGTGGTGTTCTCAGGTCCACAAGGAGCTAAAAACGTTTGTTTAGAATCAGCGACAATCGTTCAGCGTGCATCGTTTCACTGAAATTCGAAGAGCTTCCCCTCACCGGACTGAACCTTGTAGTCGGAGCCAGCGATGATGCTGCAGTCAATGGAGGAGGAGGTGACGGCCACCTCGTACACCTGTCCACACCTCAGGTCATGGATGGAGCAGTAGTTTGATGTTGTGTTGCAGGAGGCTCTGTGTCCGTCGGTGCTGATGGCCCAGGCAGTGTAGTCGTCTGAGCCCGAGGTCTGAGTCCAGTTCACTTTCATCACGTTGGTGCTGCACTCTACCTCAGCCACAACGTCATCCGGCAGGCATGGAGCTACGGCAGAGGGTAGGATCAAATAAATAAGCAGCTAAATGAAAAAGACTGGGCGCGACTCAAAGTTTTGATAGCTGAGGGCCACTTTAGGAACCAAACAATCGACTGGGGGCCGCCAAAGGGGAATAGAAGGAAAGACGGGAAAATCCTGTTTGTAATCATTTTAATGATCAGGGTGCATTTTCACACCAAAACATGAAAACAAGCAAACACCATCTGCTCATCCCTAAACCTTCACTCCAACAGCCCAATTTTCAACTCCTGATCCTCTATCTCATAAGAAACAAGGAAACAAAACTAGAGGGAGTTTAGAAATGCATTTAATAAAAAAAAGAGAAACTGTTGGAATAAAAGACTGAAACTGAACTGTAAATACATTTGAATGCTACACTTTGAGAACCTAGCCTTAGGGTTTTGGTGTCTATAGTAGACAGTGACCAGCAGCATTTATTTTAGGGAAACTTGTTTTTCTCACCAGAGTCAAAGTGAATGTCAGTGTGTTTGCTGCTGTTGCAGCTTTCTGTGGAGGCGACCAGCGTAGCAGAGTACAGGCGGCCGCAGTCCAGCTTGACAGCGCAGGAGGTGTCGTTGGAGGAGCAGGAGGCCACGTGGCCGTGCTCGCCCGTCACCTCCACCGTGTAGAAACCTGCGCCGCTGCTGTCAGCCCAGGAGAAGTTCCCGTTGTTTGTCCCACAGTCCACACGAGCCGTTAAGTTTGTGGGCGGACAAGGAGCTGAAGAAAAAAAAAGTATTCAGCCTTTCTGCTCTGCAGCGAGGGAAGCTGTTATTATAGAAATGCATCCTACCGGTGGTCATCTCCATGTGTGGACTGTAGCTGCTGCTGCAGTTTCCTTCCTTAGCTGCGATGCGGAAAGCGTATCTTTCTCCACAAAGCAGGTTGGACAAAGTGTGTGTAGTGCTGGAGGTGTTGTACTCTGACGCAGGGGATGAGTCGCCTCTCCTCTCCCACTGTAACAGGTAGGCAGCTCCTGCTACTGGGCTCCACGTGAGGGTCAGCATGTTGGTGCCGCAGCTGACATCACCAGTCAAGTTTGCCGGGGGACACAGAGCTGCAGTAACCCAGAAAGTACAGTTCAAATGTGTCTCACGTCTTCAGGATTTAATGACTAAAACCTCTGCTCACAGTTTCCTCTCACCTGCTCTCAGCTGAACCGCTGAGCTCGGCTCACTCCAGCATCCCCCGTCCACAGTCACGACTGTGACCTCATAGGTTTCCCCACAGTGCAGGTCGGTGAAGTTGCATGAGTTTGTATAGTTTGCACTACAAGTATGTGTGTGTCCATCGCTTGCGGTTGCTGTTGCTATGTACATTTCAGCCCCTGGGACATGAGGCCAGGAGACGGTGTTGTCCTGACAGGATGGAGACACAGTGACGCCACTGGGAGCACAAAGACCTGAGGAGAGGAGAAGAAACGCATCAGTGCTGTTCTTTTTAAGCTGAATGTTTCACTTGAGGTGTTTCTGCACCTGCTCTGAAGCTGTACGCTGCACTCGGGGTTCCCATGCATGAGTGGGAGTACGGCGTGACTGTGACGCTGTAGGTTTCACCGCAGTGGACATCAGGGACCTCACAGCCGGTAGCGTTGCTGTGACAGCTGTGGGTGTGTCCATCCTGGCCTGTCAACGTAACGTTGTATGTAGTTGCACTGGGACTTCCCACCCACGTCACCAAGGCTGAGTGATTCGAGCATTGCAAGGTGGTGCTGACATTCTCCGGGGCGCATGGGACTTAGGAGGAAGAAAAAAAGAGGAAAAAATTATGAGAACCCCGCAAATAATATAACCACTGCCTTTTTTCTTTATAAAAGTTGAAGAAAGATCAGAAAAAAATGTGAAATGGCTGTCCAAAGATGATCAAATTGACTTTCCAGCATCTCTAACTGAAATCACATGTTATAACAGTTTTATATGAACCCCAGAGGATTACTTCATGCATAGCATCCACTGCAGTGGACACTGATCTGACAGCTGTTTTCTAGTATTTGTAATTTTGCAAGAACCAAACATTCTTTTGTGATAAACAGGAAAAGAATAAGGATACAGCCATATTATTATTATAGAATATCCATATAATAGAAATATGAAAAGCATATTTAATTATTCATTTTGAATAAACTATCAAAATACATTTAAAAAATTAAAAGTAAAATATGATTAAGAAATGAAAAAAGCATCACTGTATGTGTCTCTGGAAGTAATTTACTGTATGCAAAAAACATGTGCTGCTGTTTATTAATAATTCATGCATGATGTTTTTTTACCTGTTTGAAGGGATTCGCTGGTACTTAGGCTGCTGTTGCACGCCTCTCCTTGAGCTTGGACATTCGCATCTAAATCCATGCCACAGGGAAGATTTTCCAGCACACAGCTGGTATCTGTTGTGTGGCAGCTGGCTTGAAACCCTTCCCCTGCCACCTGAGCGAGGAAACTGGTGCGTCCCACAGGGTCTGACCAGCGGAGTAGAGCTGAGTTGTTGCTGCAGGTATACTGCTTAGATATGATAGCTGGAGAACAAGGAACTGAAAACAAAACACAAGATCTGGTATTTGAATCTGCAAGGCTGAGGAGGTAAAATGAACTAGACACAACACAGAGACACCCACCTGTGGTTATGTTAGTGACTGGTCCCGGTCCGCTGTCACACTGGCTCCCTTGAGCTGTGATGGTGGCCGCGTAGGTCTCACTGCACAGGAGATGTGTTAATGTGCATGAAGCCATGACCGTGCTGCATGAAACGCTGTGCCCATTTGCAGCTGTTGCATTAACGACATAACCCGTAGCATCGGCCGTGGCCGTCCAGGACAGCAGAGAGGAGCTGTTGGCACAGATCTGAGTGCTGCTTTGGATAACAGGAGAGCACGGAGCTGATCGGGAGGCAGAAAAAAACAAGAATGAGTGACATTTCAGACAAGTCTTCATTGCTTGATCTTTTTCTCCAGTCTTCTTTGACTTCTACCTGTCTTCAGCACTTCTCTGGGGGCTCCTGTGCTGTTACATGTGGCCCCCTCAGCTATTACAGTCAAGTTGTAAACTTTTCCACACTGGAGCTGCTCCAGCTGACAGGAAGTGATGTTACTCCTACAGGAAGTGGATCCATGCGTTCCACCCTCCTGAGCAAGCACGGTGTAAGCCACAGCGCCAGCAGCTGCAGCCCACGACACCATGGCCGTGTTGTCGCCACACTGAAGAAGGCTGGTCACGTTTACAGGGTCACATGGTCCTGCAGGAAAGGCCAGATTAAGGTGAACTCCCAGATTCCTCCTTTAAGTGAGTAAAATGAGTTTGTAAACATTACCTGTCCTTATAAAGGTTTGAAAGGGAGCACTGGTGCAGAGGCCATCCTGGGACGTGACTGTGATGTTGTACTGACTAGCGCACTGCAGGCCGGAGAATGAGCATGTGAGATTTGAGGAGGAACACGTCTTAGAGAAGCCACTGAGGCCTGTCACTGTTGCTGTGTAGGAAGAGGCACCAGGGGAAGCATCCCAGGAGGCCAGGAGAGAGTTTGTGCCACAGTCTGTCTTTGTTGTTACGCTCTGAGGGGAGCAGGGTGCTAGAGAGAGATAGCACACCATAGTCAGCAAATAACATGACAAACAGTTCAAGGCAACAATCCTACAGTATTTCTACAATGAACAGCCTCCTTACCTGTGTGAATGGTCTGTGAGGGGCTATATGGCCCGCTGCAAGTGCCAGAGGAGGCTTTAACAGAGACATTATAAGAATGTCCACACTGAAGGCCACTGAGAAGGCAGCTGGCATTACTAGTGTGGCAGCTGACTTGACTGATGTTGCCACCCAGTGGCATCGCAGTTACACTGTAGTTGAGGGGCAGAGCAGATGAGATCCAGCTGACGAGTAAGTTGTTGGTGGAACACAGCAGGTCTGTGGTGATGTTTCCTGGAGCGCACGGTACTAACAGAGACAGAACATTGTGGGGATGAGAGAAAAAAGACATTTTTCTGTCAATACTAGTTAGTGTTTCTGAAATAAAGAGTGGTGCACTGTTTCATGGATGCATACTGAGACCTAGTGAGGACTTTTGCTCTGTTTATCACAGACTGTCACATGAAGATTTTAGAAATGCCTTGTTTTTATTTTTTTCTCCATTTTTGGCACTAATGGGTGAACTATTCACATCAATATTTGAGTTTACTACTATTATCCCACTATTAATGTTCTGCACTGAAAACATGTGCAAATTCTTAACATGTTTTGTGTGTAAAAAAACCTAAATTCAAAAAGCCATAGCATTGATCTAAAGAAGTTGAATTAACAGAAATCCTTTCTGAAATATTGTGGAGTAGAAGTGAGGAAACAGGATGAAAAGAAAAGACTAAAATAAAATCAAAACAACTAGTTTAGTAAAGAATTTAGCTATATTCCACCACTGGCCTCCCTGCATGAGAGAAGAAGCCAGCGCTTCGAAACAATGAAGTATTCCTTTAATACTTTATTAAAGTATTCCTTTAATTGATCATTGTATGTTTAGCATGCCTGTTGTACCCATAGACTGTAAAATCACTGGTTGTACCGCTGCTTTTCAGGCAATCTTTCTCCTTTTGTTGAAAAATCTCCTTTTCAAAGACTTCATGAAATAACATAGTGATAAAATAAGGTGCCTCATTTTTGAGGAAGTATTTTTGGCCTTGTTACAAACATGTAAGGACCATGATTGCAGATCTAAACTCAGAAACATCTTTTATTGTATAGGCCAGTGAAAGACCTCGCTTTCTCAGTACCTTGGTCTTGCCTGAAGGGGTCACTGTTGCTGACGCAGAGGCCATCAGTAGCAGACACTACAATATCATATGCTTGGCCGCACACCAGGTTATTCAGGGTGCAGTTGGTGGTGGAGCTGCTGCAGGTGAGGGTATGATTGCTGCCGGTGGCTTTCACTTCATAGTTCACTGCATTCACACTGGGACTCCACAACACCTGAGCTGCGCCGGCGCCACAGATCACCTGGCTGCTCACATTGGAAGGGGAACAAGGCTCTGCAGAGGGGCAGAATCGCAGTTCAGTCTTTTTTTATCAGTAATCTTCTAACAACTAACATCAGCGGTGTTGATCGGTGCTGGTTTACCTGTATTCAGAGAAAAAGGGGTGCTTGGTTGGCCTGTGCAGCTTCCATCAGCTCCTGAGACGCTGATGTTGTACATTTCCCCACACCGCAGCGCAGGAAGGCTGCAGGACGTTTGATTGGTTGTGCACTCGGCCCTGTGACCTCCGCTGCCCGCAGCCACAGCCGTGTAGAGTTTGGCATTGATACTGGCAGCCCACGACACAGGAACAGGATCAGGAGCGCACGAATGCTTGGCTGTGACGTTAGTGGGAGGACACGGCACTGAAGGAAAACACAAACAACACAGACATGAAGAAGCAGCAGAGTTTTTCTGCAGCCGTGTGCACTTGTGTGGTTCTTACATGTCTGCACCGTGACCTCTGAACTCGGCCGACTGCGGCACGTCCCACTGACGGAGAAAACGGTCAGCGTGTAGGAGCTCCCACACAGCAGCCCTCCCATGATGCACTGGGTCTGTGTGGAGTTACAGTATAAAGGCTGGCCCATCCCTCTGGAGATGATGGTGGAATAGTTCTCTGCAGGAGCTGAAATGTTCCAGCTGACTGTAACCTCATCGCTGCTACAGCTCACACTGGCACTCACATCCTCAGGACTACATGGCCCTGAAACAAGAAGACAGGAGACATCTTATGTCACTCATAACTGACTTTGTCTGTTTGCATGATTATGGATTAAACTTAGCAGATCAGTAACTTTCACTTTGATTTCTTCTTCTTCCTGGTTGGTGCTTTTGAGAAAAAAGCACACCCGAATTGTCTCACGAGCTTGAAAGCAGCAAGTTAATGAAAAGCTGTCGTACCTGACTCCAGGGTAACAGGCGTTGAGGTAGATGGGCATTTTCCATTGCTGTAGCTGACAGTGACGTTGAATTTCTTTGCGCAAGGTAGCGGAGAGATTTGACAGTTGTTGACTGTGTTGCTGGTGCAGTTGAGCTGAGCTCCGCTCTCGTCCTCCATCGTCGCAGTGTAGACGCCGGATGTCTGATGGTTCTGCCAGATCACCAGAGCATGCTGGGCGTCACAGTCTCTGAATGCCTCAACGCTGGTGGGAGGGCAAGGTGCTACGGAACAGGCAGAGGAGTTATTTGTAAAGGGAAATTTGGCAACAAGGGATGCAACAGTACCACTTTTTTACCGAAACGATACGATACTAGGATTGGGAATCACTGGTTTGATCACGTTATGATATTATATCGATACAGAGATTCAATTTTTGCCGATATCTCATATTCAGTCACGATATGATTTTGATTTGATCTAGGATCCACCGATCGATATGAAACGATATAAAGCAATGTCATGAGTGACTGATCTCAATTATTTCCATTCATCACAAAAAGCAGCTAGATCACCATTTAACCTTTCTTACTCCAGAGCTCTGGCACTAGCATTCAGTTTAAAACAAAATATTTTCAAAGTAAAAGTGCATTTGATAACTGATGACTCTATCGATTTTTGGCTGATGTTAGGATTTTGGATCGATATCATTGAATCACTGACCATATGATCGATGTATGTCCCACCCCTTTAGGTTTTATTTTATTCACTGCTTTTTACAACAAACAAATAAATAAATAATGAAATAAATAAAAAATAAGATATAAATAAAAATGACAACATAACCAAAATTTCAAGTGAAAATAAACATTGCGCTTAATAAACTGGAATCGGTTCCTGGTATCGACTGACTTTAACAAGTATGAGTACTGGTATTGATATCGATGCAACCCTATACACAACTGAACAATCCTCTTTTCCTCTGAAACACCACCACCTACCGGTCATAAAAGCGGCCATCTGACTTTTCGTGCTGTTGCAAATTAAGTTGGAGCCGATGACATTAGCGGTGTAATTCTGCCCACAGGTCAAGCCGTCAATCAAACAGCTGGTGCCCAGTGAATTGCAGTTGAATGAGTTTCCGTTAGCATCGGTAACAGTGGCAATGTATAAAATAGCCCCATTGCTTGTCTCCCAGGTGAGTCTTGCAGAATTGTAGCTACACTCCTCCGCTGCTGTGACATTGGTGGGCGTGCAGGGAACTGCAAAGAGAGAAGGAAGCTTTGAGTCATATCTGCTAGATATTCCAGCATTGTGACCTCACAGAGCTCCCAGTACATACCAGTATGAGCAGATTCTCCCAGAACCCTCTCAGTGGAGCAGTTGTCATTGGACGCCACGATCCACACGCTGAGTTGTTCGCCACATGAGACACCTGCGATTGCACAGCTATTGGTTGCGGAGGAGCAGTTGTAGGTTATCCCATTGTTTCCCTGAGCTTCCACCGTGTATGATAGAGCTCCGGCGGAAGAGTCCCAGGTTGTGATGAGGGTCTCCGACTGACAGTCAGCTTCTGTCTGTACGTTTGTTGGCAGGCAAGGAGCTGGAGGAAGAAAATAACAGATCTTTGATTCCTCATACCAGCTTAAAAACAACATCTCAAATGTTTTTTTATGCAAATTAAATGAATTCTACTCACAGGTCCGGACAAACTTGGGTTCAGAGACTCCGCTGTCACACCCTGAGCTCACTGCGTACACTCTGTAGGTGTAGAACTGGCCGCAGTCTGTGTTAGTGAAGTAACACATGCTGTCCGTTGTAATGCAATCAGTCATGGTGCCTGTGTTGTCCACAGCTGTGGCTACATAGTAGAAGGTGTTGTTCGTGGGCTGCCAGCTGAAGACGATCGCGTCGGAACTGCAGTCATGTGAAGTTTGAGGATAAGCTGGAGCGCAAGGGACTGTAGGAGAGAAGAAGGAGAAATATCCAGTAAAGCACAGTCATTGGGGTTAAATATAGAAGCAAAGGGTGGTAGAGAATATATTAAAATGTAGTTTAATGGAGAGGAAAGCATGTGGTAGAATCTCTTGAATTGTTTATTGTTAATGTGTATTAAATTCATGACTTCATCAGGGCATAAAAGACTGCTGTGGGTGTGTATGAATGTTATGAGATCAGTTCCCCTGGCAGGCCTGATTAACCTTTTAACATTTCAGACTGATACTGTAGCTGAACTTTGAGATAAGTCCCCGTCTTCAAAAGACTGTATAGACTGGCAAAAACAACTGCCACCGGACACCAGTCAATCAGAGGGTGTGTTATGCAGCTCAGCACAGCACACCATGGGAGGAACCTAAACAGCTTCCCATGGGGAACACTTACGGTAAGGTTTGTGTGAGATGTAAAATGAGAGGATATATGCTTATGTACAGACGGACATTCAGCCTCAAGCAATACAAGCAGTAAAAAAGGAAATGCAATCCGATTCAATCCATGAGCTTTTGCCCTCACCCGTCTCAATCAAGGTGGTGGTGTTGGAAGTGCTCTCGCAGTCATCGGAGATGGCTGTGACATGGACCTGGTACTTTTCACCACATTTGAGCATGGTGATCTGGCAGCTGGTGGAGGCTGATGTGCAGTTTAGGGAGGCGCCGGTGCCATCGATTGCTGTGGCTCTGTACAAGTTGGCTCCAAACACTGAGTTCCAGGAAACTGTGGCCATGCCATTAGAGCAGCTGTAGTCCACAGAGATGTTTGTTACTGCGTTAATAGCTGAGGAGAAAGAAGAGTGAAAAGACATTATATTGTTCAACTCAACCAGTTCAAGACTGAGTGAACAGATCTAAAAAATAATTCAGTATAATACAGTAGGCCATTTTCTGAAAGAGCTCATAAATTCGATTGTGGTTTAGTGACATACTTTACAGGTAAACCATAAATAAGTTCAATAAATATTCATATAATCTGAGGGTGTGATTGGCCCGCTGTATACAAATGCTGTTTTATTGTTGTATTTTTACAACCGTTGTCTTGTCCTACAAAGGTCAAACAGTGAGTTTGACTAAACAGTCACAAGATTACAAGATTAACACTCAAACACGCAGAAATTTGATATGTTGGATAAACTGCTGCGGATATCTTCATTTGTAACTTACTGCTGGCTTAATTTATGGAGTGGAAGAACCATTTTTTTTAGTCAAAGTCCTCTGTTTGGAACAAAAGTCCCTCAGTTTGTTTTATCACAAAATACACTGAAATAACCAGAAAATAAACATACTAGGGCTAATTTATCTCTCTGCGTTTCATTATCAATCACTTATTTCAATAATATCAGAATTCATTTGAAAAAATGAGTCCAAACAAGTAATGATAACTGGGATATAATAATCTAATTTTAATCTACATGTAGTGTTTTATGTTCAA
>JBBDHI010000008.1:11324912-11337573 GCA_037177115.1 Craterocephalus stercusmuscarum
CCATGTTTTTTTGGGCTACATATCACATCACAGAACAAGGATTAATACCCCATTAAACCATTCTCTATCACCTTTAACTATGATAATCTAAGCCATTTCATAGAAATTCCAGTGTTTAGTAGCCAACAGATAATACAATATAGGTGCTGTGTGAATGGGTATGAATGGGTGAATAAGACATGTAGTGTCAAAGCGCTTTGAGTTGTCACATGACTAGGAAAGCGCTCTACAAGTACAGTCCATCTTTGAATCAAACATGCTGAGCTTGCACGACCTGGCCCTTGGTGCTGGCAGAAAGGGATAAAACCTTTTACAGGAAGGAAGCCGCTCAGGCAGAACCAGGCTGTTTATCATTGACATACGTTGCAAAATGTACAAAATGCATCTTTGCTCCTTGAAGCAGAGGTCATACATGTTATTATTTCACATCAATGTTCAAGTCCAGGATATAAAAGAAATGATCTATAATACAGTTTATGTAATAAAACCGAAGTCCTTCGAGCAGCACCATCTTTTAAAAGCTGCATATTAAAGCAGATCAATGCAACTCTGGGTTTGTTTACCATGCCGTACGCACCCCAAAGCTGTAGGGAGAGCTCCATAGCGAAAATAGGCGACAGACGAAGAAGAATGTTGTAAACAAGAGGCAACTTACGGTTGTTTTGAGCATGCGACGGCGAGTCACCATGGCTTCAAAGGCATGTAGTAAAAGTCATTATCAAAGCAGTATAAAGGCAAAAAACGAATCGCAGATGGAACATGCATATCTGTCCAAACAGATTTACGACCAAAACAAACGCGAGTGTCAATGGGCAAAACTGCAAGCGCCGTTTTGGGTATTGGGAGACCCGATAGAGGAGGAAATGTCGGCTTTTTCATCAGAACAGGTCAGTCAAGCAAAGTAATTACTTCCAAGCAGCTTTATGACTATGATAATGTTGTATAGAGCCGCTTTAACTCACATCCAAATAACAATATTATAAACATATTTAAACTTAAAATATTTCTTTTTTGTTTGTTTGTTTAAAGAGCTTAAATACAGAATAAAAAAGCACACCAGTAGACAGTTTAGAAGGTACCTCAGTAAATAATCTTATAGTCATATTTAGAGCCGGGCACAACACCAGCAGCAGGAGAATAATCAACTTAATGGTCCACAATGACTCAGAATCCAATTTAATTCAATTCACCTTTATTTGTATAACGCCAGTTCATAACAAGGTAATCTCAAGATGCTTCACTGACATTCAGTTTAAGCAATCTGATTGTTAAATCCTAAATAAAGTACTGACAGAGGAGAATAAAAAACATTTCCTGACATCATATCTGGACAGATCACAACTATTTCAATGCAACAGAACTAATAATTAACTTGATGGGAGAGAAGTTGAAGAGACAGTAAAAGTTGTTCTGATGGTGAATACTGATTGCTTTTTTTTTATATCCAATTAACTTCGCCACTGGGTGTAAAAAAGATACCTTGAAGGTGCTGGAGAAATAGTTTCTACCACCTGGGACCGAAGCTACTTATCATAATGAACTGAACACATAACAGCAAAAAATGCATCGCCTCAGGGGTTTCCTGTTCATAACGGCATCACAATCCAAAATTCATCATTGTCTGCCAAAGCTGTTACATAAACGAATGTGATAGCTTAACAAAGAGAGCAGCTAACAAAAGGTCCAGTCCTCCACCTCCTCCCATAGCTCAACCCAGTTGCATGTGTTCCTATTGTGAGCCTGTCAGTGTTTACGCTCAGGTGTGTATGGCTGCATGTGTGGAGACAACCATTAAATACATGCAGATTTTATCATTACCGCAATGTAATTGTGTTTGGTTGTACAGCCCAGGGATCTCTGGGGAAATATGATGAATCTGAATCAGTCCAGACACACGTGTTTAAACATGTGCGTGTGTAAGGTTGACTCGGAAAAATCATAAAGTTATACTGATTTTAATTCTTATTAGTGCTGCTTTTCACTATTCAAAGTTTTTATTGGTTTTATGTCAGTAAAACCAATGAAAATAAAAGCATTAACGTCTCTTTAATCGTGTGTGACCGCTACACGCAGCAGCATTTCTGTTTTGTTAATGGTTAGCAGGCTGCAAGCTGGACAGGGATAACGCACTCCTTTCACTGCCTAATATTTGCATTTGGCTAAAGCGGGCGGCAGTGACCACAGAAAAAGGGTATCCCTATTTATTTTCATGCTTTCATATAGTGCGGCAGGAAAAGTCTTTTTATATGCCATCGTTAAATGTATTTGATGATTGTTCTCTTCTTGTATGGCTTTCTGCTCCTGCTCCATCTCACATACTAACAAACATGCAAGTTCAGTGAAATGGCACGTGTGTAATCTGTATTCATGATTGCCATTTTCTGTGTGATGCACTGATATCATGTTGAACTATTATACAGTGGATGGAGAGAGTAAAATGACTGACATGACAGCAATAGTATGTTTAATGTAAAATAGCATTTCCTAGTTTTTGTTGTCAGGATGTTTCTTTCAAATGAGGGAATGATATCCTGCCCAGTTTATCAAGTTCTGCTGGGAATTGTAGGCTATATGTTCTTTGTAATAAGGCCACTGTTGTGGTAAAGGTCTTTGTAAAGGTGTAGCCAACAAATAAACAAATAACCAGAAAAATGTCCACGAAAATACAGAGAACAGACAAATGATAATGAGCTCTTAAAGGTGTATATATACTGTAGTATATGTACAAAAAAATTGCAGAAATGTTGGGATGTTTTCTAAATTTGAACAAAGTGAAAACTATAACACCTTCAAATCATACAAGCCAGTATTTCATTTGGTTTGGGTGAAGTTCCTGCACGCTATGCCCGCTTTTCCTGCCACCACACCCAGCTGTTAGGTGCTAGCATTCACCCATCTCATGAGCACATAAACAAATCTCCTGAATGCGTCTGTACACGGCTTCAAGGCGGTCCGTGCAGACAACTCAGCGGGAAGCTGAAGGGAGGTGGAATTGCAGTGCTGGTTAACCAGCGATGGTGTCATCCTGGACATGTCACTGTTAAAGAGAAGATCTGCACTGGAGACATGGAAATGCTAGCTTCTTGCATCGGACCTGAACGAGCCTCTCACTGAAGATGATTCCTTCCAGCAGCCTGATAAAGGAGAGCACTACAATATTGTATTTCCCTCTGGGATCAATAAAATATTTTTTCATTTCATTTCAATTCTAGATTGCTTGTTATGGGGCCTCTTTGCGCAGTCTGCACCTGGGATCCTGTGTGGCGAGGTAGTTCTGGGGTCCTGTTGCTCCTGTGCTGCCATGATTACTACCTCTGTGCTGTCCGTCAGTCCAGCCCTCTCTACCCATTGGTAGTGCTTGTTCATATCTGCCACTTCAGCACATGCAGGGATTTTTCCTCCCATAATGATTTCTCCACTTCCTTTTCCTCCAGTATCCAGATATTCACTAAGTGATTGGGGCTACCTTCCTGATTTATCCATGGAGCTCTAATGTTTCATCTTGGACACTCTTATGCACACCAATCCTCGGCCTCCCTCTTTCTGTTAGTGCATAGCCTCTAGATATGAACTATGAACTACATTACCTGTCTCTGCAACCATTTGGCCGCATTCTCCAGTTTAAAAACATTCTGATGTTCATGCTGTGCACCATTTCTGAGTTGGTATCTATAGCCGGTCTTGTTTGTAAAGTGGATCTATGTAAGATTATCATAGTCATAAAGCTGCTTGGAAGTAATTAATTTGGTTGACTGACCTGTTCTGATGAAAAAGCTGACATTCCCTCCTCTATCGGGTCTCCCGATACACAAAACGGCGCTTGCAGTTTTGCCCACTGATGCTCGCATTTGTTTTGGTTTGGAAGTCTCGCGATACACGAGACTAACGGTCGTAAATTCGTTTGGTAAGATATGTATGTTTCATCTGTGATTCGTTTTTTGCTTCGATACTGCTTTGATTATTACTTTTACTACATGCCTTTGAAACCATGGTGACTCGCCGTCGCCTGTTCAAAACAACCGTAAGTTGCCTCTGCTGCTTTACAACATTCTTCTTCGTCTGTCGCCTATTTTTGCTATAGAGCTCCCCCTGCAGCTTTGGGGTGCGCACTGCTTGGTAAACATACCCAGAGTTGCATTGATCTGCTTTAATTGGCTGATTAGGTTCAGGCGTATATGGACAACAGCAGTCAAGACAGAGCGCCTCCTTTATACATGCCATACATACATGGAGACTTGCACAATTGGCTTAAAGTTGGCCTCAAGGACGGTCTGCCAAAGCCTCATTGAGTTTGCTTGTTAGGAATGTATAAGGTTATAAAGGGGAATTCTGTATATTTCATGATGTATTTTGTATTTTGATGTCCTTCTTTATGTGCTGTGAATTGGTCTAAGCTGCATTGCTATGTCTATGTCTTTATTAATACATGTTTTCTCCTGTTTGAACCTGTGGTTTCTTGACACACTGTCACTGTTTTACACTTTTGGATTATTATGCAGTTTCGACAGACAGCAACTTACGGTTGTTTTGAACAGGCGACGGCTTCAAAGTCATGTAGTAAAAGTAATTATCAAAGCAGTATAAAGGCAAAAAATTAATCACAGATGAAACATGCATATCTGTCCAAACGGATTCACAACCGGCTTTTATAGCGGTATCCTCGTGTATCGCAAGACTTCCAATATAGGGAGACCCAATAAATGCAGTGAGAAGGGGATTAAGACTTGCAGAAAAGATACATTTTGTCCACCTTTACTGTGGGCTATGGAAACATTGGTGCAAATTCAAATAACTTTAGTCTTTACAAGACAATTAATTGATAATAACCTGGCAAGTGTTGTGTCCCTAGTTGACTAAATTGTGTATTAAAGTCAAAATAAGCTTGTAGATCAGTTACACAACTTCACAGCCAGTAAAAATGGGGCCAGTTTCTGTAACAGGTGTGTTGATTTATTAAGACCTACTTTTTTCATTTCATCTTGTCATTTTGTTTCAGGACTAAAGCTAACTAATGTGTCAAAACCAAACCAGTACAGCAAAATCAGTTCAAAGAGGACCCAAGAAAGAAAGAATTTACAGCACACTGGTTGGGATGCAGAAATGTTGTGCTTTATTCTCATCTGTCAAGTGGGTGAAAACATATCCAGCGGTAGTGAAGTTAACACTGAATCTGTCATCAGCAATATGATCAGATGTATCATCCACAGGGCTTGCTATGCATGACTCCAGGCAGAGGAGGTTGAAACCCGCTGTCCCACTTTAACAGTGACCCCTTTTCACAGCAGGCCAGCAACTAGGAGACATGTCTCTCTGCAGCCGTATGGAGGTCTTCTACTTGGAGAGGTCCTAAGATATGAGTTTAACTTTAAGTGATTACGGCTAGGATTACTTTTAATTCATTAGCCAGAATAAAAGGAATAGAGAAGATACATCAAGTTTGATTGTAAGGGCATGTGGTATGAGGACATATACAACAAGTACTTCTTTTCTAGGATGGCAAATTGGGGAACATCTTTTATATAAACTGAATAAATGCTCTCGGGTATTTCCTCCAAAGGTCTTATTTGACACAATATTATATGGCTTGGGTTTTCATCATATTCATTTTTCACATTCATAAAGTAGTTTTTTCACTTGTAGAAATCTAATCCGACATATCCATGAAAAAAAAGATAATATTTTGTTCTGTGTACATATATTTGTATCGTTTCAGCTCATGTGATCACAGTGATCTGTCCTTGTTGCTGCATTGTGGTGGATGGCGATCCCTGGAAAGCAAAAGAAAAACACTGAGATGACTTCATGGAAAAAAAAAACTGCTTTAAATTATGTGACATGAAAGCATCAGAGCCTAGTCATGCTGATCCTTTGTTAAACTTTCTTCTCTATGAATCAAAACAGTTTGATTTACTGGCTTAGGGACAATCCGTGTTGCAACTACACAACACAGTAACACGTCTGTCACGTTCTCGCATCATATCTCCATCTAGTTTTCTCTGAGTCACGTTCCCCTTGTTGTTCCGTCCATGTTTTAGCAACAGGAGTCCAACCAGTCCCACAGGTAAAAACGTTGTTCGCTGTTCTCCATAAGTTTACTCCTGCTTGCTTTGTTCCCCTCACACACAGACTGCCATTGTTCTACTCCTGTACATGCAGTATATGATCGCTTAACATGCCGTCACAAGATATCCTTCAAGTTGTAAAGTGACACAACTGATGCGCCCCGTGATAACAGCTTTTATCCATTTCTTTCACAATCAACAGCATAATGCAAAGGCAAGTGTTTTCTTTGTCTCAGGCTGTTACATAATGTGGTTTCTATGGGATCTTCTCACAGTGACAGTCTGTAATCTGGACGGTGTTGGATAACAAGAACTTACCACATTTACTTCACAATTCGTCTTCCACCGGAGATCACTTGAAAAAGGAAAAGATGATATTTGAGTAAAAATGCAGTTTTTTAACACCTTATAACTGAGATGATTCAGTTTCTTACAAATGTTCATTTTTTATCTGATGAATTTGGCGCTGCATCTGGGAGCTATCTTAAAGGGACTATACCCGATTTCACATCCAGCTGGCTTAGTTAGCGATAGCGGCTAGTTTTTTTTAGCTTTTGTGTGACGCTTTTTCTTGGGTAAGGGGTTTAACTTTCATAACTTGACTCCGGATCACTACGGGAACGCTATTACTGGCTGATCTTACGAAAATTAACCCAGCAGAGAAAGAGCGTCCTGCGAATGCTAAAAAACTAGCCGCTTTCGCTAACTAAAATGCCCTGGACTTGTACATATGCGCAATCAATGAGTCATTAATTGTTATGAAATTACCACTTTTACCACATACTTTACCACGTAGAAAACCATTTTTCTTAGAAAGATTAAAATAATATCAGGTATAGTTCCTTTAACTTGGGGAGGATGAGAGACTTTGACATCATGGGAATCCAGCAAACCATGTTTACACTAACATTAAGTGAGCTTTAAATGTGTTTGTGTGAGGTTATTAGCATAAATATTGAGCTAGCCTATCATCCCTGTTATGCTAAGCTAGGCTAACACACTGTTTATTGCAACCTGCTCAGCCATAAGAGCAGAAAATTTCCCATCTAATAACTGTCAAAAAAGGGAACATACAAAAAGTTCTTTGTTATAAATGATGATACTCACTCATTCCAGCATTACTGCCTGGGCAGGGAACTAAGAAGAAAATAAAAATGAACAGATGCATTTAAACTTTTGTATTTTCCCACATAAACTGAAATATGACATTAATCATATCAGAGCACACAGAGATGGCCCACCGGAGTATGTCCTGGGCTGGCAGAAGGTGACTTTGATCCCATACGGCCCCACTGGTGCCGCAACAACAGTGTAGACATCCCCGCATGTTTCCTCCTGGATATCACAGTACATGCTGCCTGCAGCTGCAATACAAGTGTAATTGGCTCCTGTCCCATACAGCTCTACGGTGTGATTTTGGCCCTGAGGGCCTGATGAACGCCAGTACACTCTGAGAGAGTTGTTAGTTCGGCGATAGAGCTTGACACCTGTGGGACAGCAGGCACCTACAATGATAAAAACAAGGCCAGGTGAAACGATGAGCTTTTTTCTTCCTGGATAAATTTGACAATCTACAAGCGTGTATTTGTCCTCACTGGATGAGAATCCATGATATTTGCACTCGGACTTATGTCCCGTGCTGCTGATGGCTTCCAAGTGGATGCTGTAGTTGGTACCACAGGTGATGCATCCCATCAGGCAGTGGGAATCCAGGGTGTGGCATTTGGCGTGTCCACGTGGGGACGTCAGAGCGGCAACATAGGAGCGAGCCCCACTGCCTGGGGACCATGTCACGTTGGTCATGGCCTGGGTGACCTGAGTTACGTTCACATACGATGGGCAGCAGGGACCTTTGGAGGAAACAACACAAATCAAGACTCCGAAACTTTGCATTTATGTGGTATTTGACAGGTTTTATTAAAGATAACTATATTTAGATTAGCTCATGATGACTTAGATGATAAAAGTCAGACTATTTGTTGGAGGATTTTCTCAGGGTAATTCACTTTACTCAGGCATAGAAAACAACCCTGGAAAATGATGAACAGATATTTGGATTTTTTTCTGTAAAACATTAAACTGTTTTTTATTTTTTTTGCTGTCTGTACTTGCCATACCTGTTTCCAAGGATTTGCTGAATCCAGGAAGACTTTTCCCCACTGCTGTGGCAGCCACTGCCGCGACCTCATAGGTGGAGCCGCAGGGCAGCTGCATGAGCTCACAGGAGCCGTTCTTTGTCTGACATGTGTGTTTGTTGTAGCGTCCGGTGGCGGTGATGGTGTAGTTAGTATTGAGGGAGTTGGGCGTAGTGATGAAGACTTTGTATTTGGAGCTGCTGGACTGCGTCAGGTTCAGGATCTCCGGAGCACAGGGAGCTAGGAGAACAGGCCGGATAAAAAGTACGATATCACTTCACAAGTACACAGATGCAGACTGAGAAGAGTTTTTTTTTCTTTGGCAAAGTTTTAAGAGTGCATCTTCATCGATTTACCTGTCTCGTGTTGGTGCGGTGTGCATGTGCGGTTACATCCTCGTAACTCGCTGCAAGGTGTCACCGTGACAGAATAACCGGTGTTGCATCTCAGGTCTGATAGGGCGCACACTGGTGCTGTATCATTACAGTGGATGACATCGTTAGTCTCTGCCGCTGTGGTCTCGTACAGCTCGGCTCCTTTAACTGGTGACCATATGACCTCCAGGGTCTCGGTGGAAACCAGCTGTACTGTAACATCCTGTGGACAACAAGGGACTGGGGATGGGAGGAAAAAAATATTAAGATTCTTTTATCAAACTTATTGGTGTTTTTTTGTATCTTACAAATAACCTTTGTTTTTAACATTTCACTGATCAGACGATGTAACCTCTGTGGCTCAGCTCCATTTGCCCTCAAAAGATTTACCAGTGAGTCAGTGCTATTGTGACAGATATGGCACACCTAAACCAAATGCAATATAATTTACACCTGTTCCTTCAGCATCAGTACATCCCCAACTGTTTCCAGAACAATAAGGAGGAGACTTCAGGGAAGTTCTGACATCTAAGATTCAGCAAGCTGCCAAAAATTTTTCAGCGATAGACAATAGAGTCAGAAAAAACTAAAAACAAGAGGAATATGAGTGTTAGCAAATTTATTTAAGAAGTTGCAAAACAACCGACCTAGAGCAAACGCATTGGGTGTAAGCACTCACTGGTGGTGTAGTTACGGACGTGTGCGTAAAGGCTGGTGCCGGCCTGGTTGTAGGGGAAAACGCTGGTCAGGTAGGTGTAGCCACACATGCAGAAAAACGTGCAGGTGGTTTCAGTGGTGTTGCACGACGTCTCGGTTCCATCGTCCCTCTTTATGAAAGCTATGTAGTACTCCACCAGCGGCACGTCCTCCCACAACACCGAGCAGTTGCTGGCCGTGGGCTCCTCCACCCAGATGTTCTCAGGTGGACATGGGTCTGCCAGAGGAAGAGAAGAGTGCGCTGACAACTTGGGCTCATTAGTTCACAAAAATGATCACAGTAATTTTTAAGTGTCACCCCACTGGTTTGACAACCTGCAGCCCAGCCTTTTCCACAAAGTCTCCTGCATCTCTGTTACCCTCTCTATGCTAGCTCATGATGCAAATAAAGATCAGGGCCGCTCACTCCTAAATTGAACTCCATATCCGCGTTGCTTCTGGTTCGCTGGCTGCCCTCACCACATAGGCTATCGCTTGTAAGTGTACCCTTTTATGCTCAGGGTGAAACTTCTCATATAAATTGCCAGAACATGAATATGTTCACTGGCAAGCACAGCTGATTCTGCAAATTTGGGGGGAATTTGGGGGAGAGCGCAGTCTCTCACATTGCTGAGTCAGCCACGTGCAGTGTGCCCCTTGATAAAAAGACCGCAAGTTGTGGAGCAACCTGTGACTCTGTCAAAACAAATTTAGAGGAGCACCACTTATTTTATTACTGTTTGATCATTCAATTATGAAAGTTGCAGTCAGTTTTAGTGGCAAATGGTTATATCTCCCCAGTTACTGTGAGAGACAATAAATGAAAATAAATGGACGTACTTGCCTGCTCAAACACAGACTCGTGTCTTTTTCTGCATTTTGCTGAGACCAACAGGTCTCCAAAAAAGGAATCCACTTCGATCATAGTTTAAAGGTGATAGAGAATGGTTGAATGGGGTATCATTAGTTGTTCTGTGATGTAATATATGTAGCCCAAAAAAATGTGGTTGGGTCTGTAATGGTTCAGAATCTTCCTAAAAGGCTGTCTCATTGTAATGTAACGTAGTTTACAGTCAAACACGCATTGGTCTATTTTCTGGCGGCAATTCAAAAAAGGGAAAATACCGGAAAAGAAGATTATGACGCTTCCTGGCACTTTGTGTGTATTCTCAACATCAGGGAGACGCTGAACCATCATCACAAAAACGCTGATTTTGATTCTCTATCATCTTTAACATCTTGCAGAATCTGATTTCAGTCAGAAACACAACCACTCCGCCGAGTTTCCTCTATAACTTCCCCTCTCAGAACGATGTTCTGCAGAGCTCCTGTGGCTGAGGTTTGAATTTATAGTTATAATTTAAACAGATGTGTATTATAGCTGTGTGATGAACCCACATGTGATGTATTCGGCTGGTTTTGAGGGGCTGCTGGGTCCAGCCTCGTTGTAGGCTGTGACAGACACAGAGTGGTTCTGGCCGCACTCTGCAGGTATGATGTAACAATAAATATTTTCAGTGGAACAGTTTTGTCCATTAGACGTCCAGACCATGTAGGTCTTAGCACCCTGCACCGACACCCAGTACACGGCAATCCCCAGAGAGCGACCCTGAGTCACCTGGACATGGGTCACATCTGGGCTCAGAGGACCTGGAAGAGAACGAGGAAAGTTTGCTGTAAAGCAGACTGTGTGCTGCGGGGCTACGCTCACACACTTGTAACTGCTGCCACTTACGTGTGATCTGGCAAACGGTGAGGTCGTCACCGGTCCGACCCTCAGAGTCCCAGGCTGTGCTCTTGATGCAGTATGTAGTTCCTGCTTCGAGAGTGTCAAACGTTACCGCTGTGTCAGTGGTGTTCAGCTTGAGGCGAGTGCTGGAGCCTTCTCGGATGATGCAGAGCGTGTAGAGGACGGCATGCTCCACCGGGGCCCAGTTCACAAAGATGGTGTCGGTGGTGGGAGAGGACGTGTTCAACTTGGGTGCCATCACAACTGCAGACAGGATCAGACAGCGATGACTAATGAATCAAAATGTAAAAAACGAACAAATAAAATGTTTTTTTTTAAATTCAGCGCTCTTTGTCACTTTTTTTGTTGTATGAGGTGTGATGCGGTTTTTCAATGATCAAATTACAGTCATTTTCTTTCAGGAAGGGCAACAACCTAGTTCTCATGGTTTCTCTTTCATTCAATGAAAATGGTACAGTACAACAGGCGGGATACAGTTTCCACCCTCTTGCGTTGGCTTCAACAGGTAGAAAGTCAGTGACAATGGGCAGTGAAATGATAAGCTGTTATTGCCTACAGAGTGAGATAAGCTATTGTCCAAGAGGATAACAGTAAGGTTGCCTTTCACTCTTCATTCCCCGATTAACATCTCATGATGTGTATCGTCTGGGTAAGTGAAAGTGGTCTGAAACGAGCATTAGCTAGTGAAAATAGCGGTGCTCCTGATGGTTAAACACATAAAAGCTTTCTATATATCCTACAACATTATCTAAGGTGCTGAACTCATGGCGTGCGGGAACTCCAGTGGTACCTGTCCTGGCCACGGTGGGGTACGAGGGCTGGCTTCTCCCGCCTGAGTTGACGGACATGACGCTCAGGATGTAGTCTGTGTACGGCTGGAGCTGCTCCACGGTGCCTGGGGAGCTGCTCACATTGGTCTCATAGAAGAAATCTCCCGTCTTTGACTCTGCCCTCAGGATGTAGCTGGATGCCCCGGAAACCTCAGCGAACTCAAGAGTGATGCTGTCGCTGTTTTTGGAGTAGGCCTGCTCAATGCTGGGCACATCTGGAGCTGAAGGGTGAACCAAAGACAGATGTTTTGAATAGAGAGAGCTAAAACACAACCTGTTTGAACATTTACTACGAATTCACATGTTTTTATGTTGCAAAGACGAATATTTGTTCTGTTTATCTTGTTTTGCCCGTAGACTGTGGATCCATGGTCACTTTAACAGGAGTTATGATATCAGAGCGCTCCCTTATAAGGTCATTGTCTAGACATAAAAGACTTGTCTTTTTAATTCTTCTGAAGTTCTCAATATGTACGTGTGTAGGCTATGGGAAAGCAGAAGTCTGTACATGGATGACCATCTTTTTTCTCCATTACTGTTTTATTTAATTATTATTATTGTTTTTAATGCTATGTTTTAATTTATAAACAAATTGTTCTAGGTGGAGGCCCCAGACAAGCCAAACTGGCTTTTTTGCCTCTTTCAGCACTGCTTTTTTCTTTTAATATTATTATATGTGTATAATATTTTGTGCAAAACAATAAACAATAAGTGTGTGATTAGATTTCAGTTGCTTTACTCTAGCTGTTTGTGGTTCTGAGTCATTTTATTGATTACAATTTTAATTGTAAAATATGAGAATCAATGAGCCTCT
>JBBDHI010000008.1:11357628-11371008 GCA_037177115.1 Craterocephalus stercusmuscarum
ATCATAAATCAAGATTTGATAATGATGATGATAATGGCTGCTGGCCTTGTAACCGACTGTATTTCGGTCTGTTACTGAAACTGCAACTTCATCAGGCTCAACGCTCAACCTGATCAGGTCTTCTTCTTTGGGGCTTTGCAAAAGATGCAACAAGCAAATAACACCTTCATTTATCTGTTTGTTTTTATTTATTATTATACATTATAAAGTTTTGAACATATAGAAGAAAAAAGAACAGGGATAATTATTTTACATTGTATTTTTACTTTGTGTTCTGTACATAAACTATGAGTCTCTCTAAATGAAAGATTTCCTCTGGCTCTGCAAGGTTACTTGCCATTTTTCTATTGTAATTTCTTTGTTATTCAGCCTAAAGATTTAACCCAGTTAGAGAATAGCTGGCCTCATTTTGTGTGTGTGTGTGCATGAGTATGTATGGGGAAAAGCCTATTGGTTAAACTTGGGGGCCAAATGGTGGTGGCTAGTATGATCTCATGGAGAAATGAGGTAATAGTTGGCTCTGGTCTTTACTTAACACAGTCGCTCTCATCCATACAGCTTGCCTATCGCTGTCCTTTCCTTTGGTGGAAATCCCATAGATTAATCTCTTTACTGGGTCTACTCTCCACAGGTTCCAAACTTAATTTTTTTCTTGAAAAACCTGCAGTAAATTTCTCATTCGTCTTTCTTTTTAGCCCCTTCTTGACACTTCATTTGCATCTCCATCTCCTGTACAATATGTGCTCACATTAGTTACATCCTGAGACATTTACGGCTTCGTTACCTCTCACACACCCTCCGAGCCTGGATGAACTGAATCACCGTCTTATGATTGACAGCTCGATCGCCTTGTTCCCCTTCCACTCTTTTCCCGCCCCACTCTCTCGCCTCCTGCCTGCCCTGCTTGTGCACGCTGCTGTTTGGTTGGTGTTGCCATGGAACCGTGCAGCCAGAAAGCGGCTTCACATACAGCATCTTGTGTTCTCTTCACAGCGGGCTGCTAACAAGAGAGGCAGTGACGCAAAACACACAAAATACGAAAGCAGCTGGGTGGACTGACACTCTGGACTCTGCGGCTCTAACCTTCCCATGACACACTCAGAAGAGGGACAGGGCTGTTTTTTGTCACATTTGGTGAATTTTTGCTTAGTTGTTGTTTAACTCCTTTTTTTTTTCTCGTCAACTTTTCCTTTTTTTTTAAACGCAACCATTTTTTCGGGAACGAAACTGGGTTTTTCCCTCATATTATGCACTTCAATGGACACCGGTGGCTCAGCAGTTAGCATGCGAGCTGAGGACCAGCCCTTTCATGTCCGCTACAGGTAGGATTCTCACAACTCTCAACTTAAGTGCAGGTTTAGTGTAGAAAGTTGGTTCAGCTGTTCAGCTTTTGATCTTTTACTCATCATTTGTGTATAATTTAGAGGACAGATGCTCTTTGCATGGATGTGTCGGTGTCATGTAACAGGTTTTATTTATGTAGTTGACTTGATGAGGAGATGATGCAAGATAAGATAAAAATAAGGATAATACATGTAAGATAGCATTGGCATTGGAGATGAACAGAGTGGAACTGGTCCTTGTGCATTGAAGCCAGATAAACCTCCCCTTTAAAAAAAAAAAAAAAAAGGTATCAGCCAGCTGTCTCTACAAACTCAAGTAAATTGTTCCTGCAGCAGGTGTGACCTGTCGACTACAGAAGGACCTGCTCAAGCCTCGCTTTAATATTTAAACAAGGCCTGAAATTCATCCCTGCTGTCTTTGTTTATGCTCACATGTGTGTCTGTTTTATCTGAATAGTGTATGTTTAGCATAGGGAGATGATGGGGGGGGGCTGATTTCTCCAAACCGCCTGGTTAACGTCAACAAATTGATTCCATTAGACGTCAGTGCAGAGTCTGCCTATGTCAGACACCTCTAATCAAGCTACTTAGCATTCTGCAGTGCTATAATCTGTCAGGTGCATACCCTACAAACATAATCTCAGATAACCAGGTCGTCAGAAGAGAAAGCACTCGGAGGAAAGACAAGCAGATTATCTGAGAAAGTGCTGATTGAGCACTTTCCCTGCAGCCATGCATTGGAAGTTAATGCTGTGACAACATCACAGGCTTCTCCTTGAAAGTTTTCCAGCACATGATGCTTAAATGTCTGTGACGTCAGATGACTGATACTTTTGATATCAAAGAAATATATATTTTTTAGACTTTAAATGAGCATCAGACAAGCTTTTAATCGAGCTGAGCAAAGGCAGCTCAGTCGGACCAAGGTCCATGCTTCAGAGAAAGAGAAGGAGCTGTAGCCTGGAAGTTTTTTTTCCGGTGGAAACCTTGGTAGATGCCTCCCGGATGTTCCATGTGCTGCTGCTGCTGTTGTAAGACACGAAAAGCTGGCAGGTAGGCTAGCATTTACCAGAGCTCCAGTGTTAAATGGTGTAGTGTTTAGTAGATAGTAAACAAAAAATAGTCTTGTGTAATTTAAGGCCTAAACAGGCTGAGCTAAGCTTCGACTATGCAGCACACTGTGTTTGCTTTTGTTCACAAATTATAGGCTCACTATTTGGTGAGACAAGCTACCATGTTTGGTGTTTTTGCGTCATTTCTGTTGCACACAATAGCCTGTATAAGCTATTACTTAACGTGAGGAGCCCACACCAGATCACGCCGGCGTGTCCGTGACTCTTGGTCTGTTTTTCCTGAGCCTGTAGATAACCACTGGGTGGATACAAGAGGAAAAGTCGACATAAACAAACCGAATTGATTGTGAGAAGCTAATCTCTTCCCAACATTACATTTCCCTGCAAAACAAAAGTTGGCTGATGGTTTTTGCTTCGCTCAAATACGCCGCTTAATCTGCTGTTAGACGATAAGTGTCTGACGCACCTGACACCCTGCAGCCCTATGAAGCTTTGTTATTCAGTTGACTTTGTAGATGTTGAAAAAGGTTCCTTGGAAGGAGCTATTTCATGCATATTTTGCGGCTTTTAAAAGAAATACAGAGTGCATTGATTGCCTTTTTAAATCGGATTAATTGTCATTAATAGTCCCAGACAAGTGGACACAGCTTTTAGTTATTGGCTGAAAGTACTTCTTTTTAGTAAAAACCCAAAGTATTTTAGATAAACAGAGAAATTGTAATGGTCTGCGTCATTGGACTATTGACTCGCTTTACTTTGAGGCATATCAGAAGGATGTGAGAGCTCCAGCATAATAAACAAACCCTGGTCAGAGCCATTGTTTTCTAGAGATGGAAGGAAGTAGCTGAACAATATCCCCCTTTGCTTCGAAAGAAGCTTTTTTCCCCCATTGTGGAGAGCAGAGTCTTCATTTGCTGTTCGGTTTCAGCCACAGAGGACTTATTTTCCTACAGTTTGTTCAGCTTTGGATTCAGACACCGGAGCTCCTGGTTTATGTTTCCTTGAGGCTGACTCGGCTCAAACTTAAGTCAGGAGTTCTGCTTGTTGCCCTCTCTGCTGCAGGATGGAGGTGTCTTGCCTGGAGCTCGCGCTGGAAGGGGAGCGGCTCTGTAAAGTGGGCGACTACAGAGCGGGCGTCTCCTTCTTTGAAGCCGCCATCCAGGTGGGCACAGAGGACCTGCAGGTGCTCAGCGCTATCTACAGCCAGCTGGGCAATGCCTACTTCCACCTGCATGACTATGCCAAGGCTTTGGAGTTCCACCGCCATGATCTCACCTTAACCAGGTTGGATGCAACGGGCGCTTGACACCCACTACACTGCAAACATGAACACTGTATTGTTATTAACCTCGTATATGTTGCTTAGGACAATTGGCGACCTGCTCGGAGAAGCAAAAGCCAGTGGAAACCTTGGGAACACGTTAAAGGTGCTGGGACGGTTTGATGAGGCTGTTGTTTGCTGTCAGAGGCATCTGGATATAGCCAGGGACATTAATGACAAGGTGAGGTAACGCATTCGTGCACGATGATGGCAGCCAGAATGACCCTTCCCCCACTGACATGGTCTTGTTGCTGTACGTTAGGTGGGACAAGCGCGAGCGCTCTATAATTTTGGGAATGTGTATCACGCTAAAGGGAAAAGTATCTGCTGGAGCGGGGCTGAGCCCGGAGATTTCCCAGAAGAGGTCATGACATCACTGAGGAAGGCAGCGGAGTACTATGAGTAGGTCACAGAAAGTGTGCAGATGTTTGTGTCACACCAGATTGTCATTACTTTTTAAAAATGCAACACAAACACTCTGTGAAATAGCTGAACTATCTGCCTGCTTCCTGTCGTGGATTGTTAGGGCAAACTTGGCGATAGTGAAAGAGCTTGGCGATCGGGCCGCCCAGGGTCGAACTTGCGGCAACCTGGGCAACACGCATTACTTGTTGGGAAACTTTGGCAAAGCCGTGGCCTCTCATGAGCAGGTAAAAGACTACCCTCTGTTTACCAGGAGTTCAGCCTGATCATGATCACCTTTTTTAAAAAGCTATTTCTGTTTTTTAGCGCTTGCTGATTGCTAAGGAGTTTGGTGACCGCTCGGCAGAGCGACGGGCTTACTGCAACCTGGGAAACGCCTACATTTTTCTGGGGGAATTTGAAGTGGCAGCTGAGCATTACAAGTAAGGCTAAGCTTATCCATGCATGTTTAATAAAGATATACACATGAAGAAGTGTGTGATGTTGTCATGGTCTCAGAACTGCTGCAGGATTTCTTTCTGTATTTATCATGAAATCTCACCAGAAAAATCTTTTTGGTCTAAGAGGGGAGCTCTCTCTCATGAACTGTTGCTCCCAGACTGAGCTTCCTCTGAGAGACGGAGGGTTTGAAGTAGGAAGCAAATATCAAGGCCTCTCTGTAGTTTTTTTTAATGCAGCTTGTATGTTTTTCAGGAGAACACTGCAGCTGGCAAGGCAGCTGAAGGACAGAGCTGTGGAAGCTCAGGCCTGCTACAGTCTGGGAAACACTTACACACTACTCCAGGACTATGAGAGAGCCATAGACTATCACCTCAAACACCTCATTATAGCTCAAGACCTCAATGACAGGTAGAAACGCACTCATATAAGATTTTATTTTGTTCCCTATATTTCACCCATTTACATGGATTAATGTGTGTTTTCTTGAAAACAGGATTGGGGAGGGACGTGCATGCTGGAGTCTGGGAAATGCTTACACAGCACTGGGGAACCATGACCAAGCCATGCACTTTGCTGAGAAGCATCTGGAGATCTGCAAGGAGGTATGAAATGAAGTAAAGTCAGACGGACACAGTGCAAAAGTAAATGATCGTTTACGGTAAAATGACCTCACCCGCATGTTTATTTGGTTCGTTTCAGACCGGGGACAGGAGCGGGGAGCTGACGGCTCGAATGAATGTATCTGACCTCCAGATAGTTCTTGGTTTGAGCTACAGCACAAATAACTCCACGCTGTCGGAAAATAAGGAAATAGACTACAACCTGCACGGTAAAAAGTTATTTGTGTCGGGGTAAAGTACTGTTTAATGTTTACGTGGACTTACATTGTATTCTTGTTTTTATCGATTTAGGGGCGCGGCCCAGGATGAGCAGAAGACACAGCATGGAGAACTTGGAGCTTATGAAACTCACTCCAGACAAGACAAATGTATGACCTGCTCATATGTGTTTCTATATAGAGTTTCAGCTCCCTCTGCTTCCTTTCTCTTTCTCATAATCTTATCTACTTTTGCAGGGTCAGAAGTGGAGCAGTGACATCCTGACCAAACAGTCGAAACCCTCCCTGTCGAAGACCTCCTCCAAGCTGTTCTTTGTCAGCCGATTGCGTGGAAAGAAGCACAAATCTGGTGGCTCCAGTAAGGTCCTCCAAGACACCAGCAACACCCTGGATACAAGCCAAACTCTGGTTCAGGGGCCACAGAAGGTAGCCAGCATTCATTCATTCATTCAGCCACCAGCCTCATTTAGTCTTGTACAGGCATCCTTAAATAAGGTCTACTCTGTTTATACATTTGTTTATCAGCGACTCAGTCCTGACATGCTTGGAGATGAGGGCTTCTTTGACCTTCTCAGCCGTTTCCAGAGCAACCGTATGGATGACCAACGTTGCTCTATACAAGACAGAGGCAGCAGCTTATCACTGAACAGCAGTCTAGACTCACCCCCAAGAACCATCAGGAAATGTACGTCTACTTAGTCCATCAGCAGAAAATGCGACCAATCACCACCCTGGTATTTGATTTGCAAACTTTTTTTTTAAATTTTCTGAATCTGTAGCCGTGTCAGAGAATGTCAACATCTCCGGCGCCTCAGGCAGGCGGTTGGATGATTCATCGGCAGCAGGAGGAAGCCTGCCGGGCCTCAGGCTCAATCAGAACAGCAACCAGGCCGTCCTCAGCCATCTCATGGCCAATGCCGACAGCGCCGAGCCTGACGACGACTTCTTTGATATGCTTGTTAAGTGCCAGGTACCCAAAGACACCAAGGAGTCTGATTTTTCTATTTTTTGATAACTGTGTAGCTTAGTTTGAATTTAACTCCCAGGAAATGATGAGTCATCAAACTTTAACTCTGCTTTCTAATTTCTTTTTTCCAGGGCTCCCGTTTAGACGACCAGCGCTGCGCCCCGCCGCCTCCTCCGGTCCGAGGTCCTACTGTCCCAGATGAGGACTTCTTCAGCCTCATCATGCGCTCTCAGGCCAAGCGAATGGATGAGCAACGCGTAACCTTGCCTTCTACAGCAAACCCCTCGTCCAGGTCCACTTCCAGCTCCAACTGAACTAAGCACTAAAGGGACACATGCATATTTCTTCCTTTTTTTAATATAAAAACCGATGAAGGTGTGGACAGCATTGTTATAGACCCAGAATGTAATCCTCGTGTCTTTTAACATTTGTCCTCCTGGACAAAACAAAGCACTGTCACCACTGTATACATGTACAGCATATTATGGAAAAATATCCGACGGACTTGTTTAGCATAACTTGCATCCTCATTAACAGTAGCATCAGGGACGATAGTATTTTTTAACTTTGTTTTAAATGTATCTGTACTGCCGTTTGTCATTTCATTCAGTGTATTTTTCAATGCACAGCTGCAGTAATGGTTGTATTTATTGTGTTTTTTTATGAATCTGTTAACTGCCGTCCCAGTGAGTTTGCGTTGGTATGGGGATGGAGGTACAGCACTCTTTTGATGTATTTTGTTTGGTTTGTGTAGCAACAAGAAATGGATTTAACCCGTGTACAGCTCTCTATTCTTTTGTTATAAATGTTTCTGAATGAGGTCAGAAATAAAACTTTATTCATGCAAGCATCCTGTTTTGACTTTTTAAGATGTTCTGTATGAAATACTCGTGACACACTTTGTAAAAGACACTTTATTGAACGTACCAGCAGTCAGACTTCAGTTAGCTTGAATTAATTTAAGTCACTTTTTAAAAACAATTAGAAAGGCTTAATATAAGAGCCACTAGCATTTCAAAAACAAATTGCTGTACAACCATAAACATGACTCAAATAAATACATCTATGTACGGATTAGTTTGGCCTCATTTCTGAAAATGATACACTATACATTAACATAAAAACTTTAAATAAGTCTTTGTAAGTGAAGCAATATTAGAAGAAAATGTTAAAAGAAAAGTGCGAATGGAAAATCTATGAACAAAACAATGCATATGCCCCAAATATGGTCTTAAATAAATAACAACACGCACTCTTCCATCCATATTTCTTAGTGCATACAGTTAAATCCTTGTCAGGCCAAGACTGCCACCTACTGTTACCACTACACAACAGCATGAGACAAACCAAAGCTGACCTCTGACAAGTGAACGTTAAGGGCGTCAAACAAAAAAAAAAATCATAAACTGTATTTCCCTTTGTTGCTGAAATTGCAAGAAAGCCACTGCAAAACACAACCAGCTTCAGCTAAAAAAACAAAACACTGATTTCAGATTTAAAACAGATGCACCAGCTAGTTTCAAACTGAGTTATAGCATAGCAGTGGAAATAACATCCCATCAACAGGGTGAGACACAATCATCCCCATAGGAAACACACACTACTGATACACTGAAAATGCATTTACACACACCTTTCTTTTCTTTTCTAAAAGATAGCAGCATTACACCAGATGAGGAAAAAATGATATGCAAAAGAAGGAATGTACGATTTCTCAAAATGACTTCAAATTTGATCATGAAAAATGACCACAGCGTCACCGTTGCTGTGGAATCTGAGAACTCAAGGAAGGCACCTTCATGAACAAAGCAGTCCTGTACTGTTAAACCTCCACAACTCCTCAGCGATGACATGCAGAAAATGGCTGGTGGATGAAAGGAGGGAAAAGAAAGGACAACCCAGTTGGATGCAGGCATGAAAGAAGAGAAACGAATAATCCGGCTGTCAGGACGAACACTCGGGGTGACACGAGAACATGCAACATGTGCTTTTGATGTCTCATAAGTTTACATCCATTTGGTTACTGACAGTCAGGAGGGGAAGGGGAATTCATTACATAGTGTGTGTGCAGTGTCTGAGTGTGTTTCCAGATTGTAAAGAGTGTTGAACAGGTATGACAGAGAGGAAGGAACAGCACTGATTTCAGGGAATGTGTGTGTGTTTCAGATTATAGCAAGTGTTTGTATGTCGGTGTGTATGCGTTTGTGTGTGTGTTAGGGATTGTGTGTCCACAGTGTGACAGTACGGTCAGCAGAAGACGAAAGGAAGGACAAGTCTTGCGTGTGCCAGCGACACTGGATCACCTTGTCTCCGTGCTCTCCCACCACAGTCTGAGGCAGCGCCTTGGTCAGGTCACCTAAAACAGCAGACAGAAACCATGAAACACATCAGACACCTCCCCTTCTTTTTAAAAAATAGACTCAACAAAAGAAGTTACTGTATCCTGGTGTTGTCATACACTAATCCCCGCTCCCAGTGCAGGGTTTTTTCTCCAAACTGGTCCCACAGACGTACCTTGAAGGTTGCTGACCATGACTTTGGTGTCGTATGAACCAGTGAGCAGGTAATGGGCTCCGGGTGAAAACCTGACCGACCGAACGTCGCTGCTGTGCGGCCGGTACACCTGAACAATCCTTCCCCCTCTGATGTCATACAGCATGCATGCACTGTCTTCCTGTCCTGTTGCTAGGAGGCGACCGCTGGGATCAACAGCTACTGAGGCAACCGGACTGCCTATGCATCGGAGAAGAAGGTTGCAGCTGTATTAGTACCGATAAATTACTGCTCTCATTTATAAATCACTCTCTCCTCCACCCATCACACACTGCTCAGTTTCCTGTTTTAAGAGCATCGTGGTGAAACCAGGGGATCCATACCTGAGCCGTGGAACGCAGTCCCTACCACCCGCACACAGCTGGGCACCCTCAGGTCCCAGAAGCGCACAGTCTTGTCTTGGGAGCCGGAGGCGATCATCCAGCCTCCCCACGTGTACAAAGACAGAATGTGACCTGGAGAAATGTCGAGTTTATCACTCACCACTTAGAGTCGGAGCTAGGGTGAACAGGTGAAGAGCTGTATGGCCAGCTTACCTGTGTGTCCACTGAGCGCGTGCAGACCCTGTCCTCTCTGGCAGTCGGTGGTGTAAATATTACAGTCTCCTGCTCCAGCACTGATCAAGATGGCTCCTCCGCTTTCGGGCCCCTCCATAAAGGCCAGGTCTCTGATGGTGCCATCGTGCATGCTGAACTCTAGGTCTGGACCTGGGCCACAAAAACCGAGCGCTAACATGACAAATCTGACTTCAACAGTCTCTGCTGTGGTGTGATTGTGCGGAGCTCTCACCTGTGGCGTTGCATGTCTCTGCACTGAACGGCAGGACTTTGACGTATTTGTCGTTGGATCCTGTAGCCAGCAGCTGCCCGCAGTGGCTCCAGGCAACACAGTAGATGGAGCCTTTGTGGTGCTTGTTCCTCTTGAAGCGAACAACCGGCTGTTTTGTTGGACTTGACCCGCTAAAGGAAGCAAAAGTGAAGAGGAGAAGAAAAAGAACATTTTTTAAAACTTAATTATGTGCAACAAAAGCAGCGATTTCCAAACTTGTGATATTTATATGACTGAAAACAAAAACAAGATACAGAATTCTTTTCCTAGAAAAAATAAATCAGTTTAGAGTTTTACCATGTAGCTTCCCTACAGTTACCAGCTCACTAAAGGTTGGTCCATCAAGCTACTGGTATATGGGGAGCTGATGCAGAAGCCACCATAGCAAGATGAAATTATTAAGTTAAAGTATAATTTTAAAGAAAAAAAAGAAAAATTAATGCAGGAATAAACTGACATGATAAGCTTGTGGATATAAATCAACAAATTAAAAAAAAATAGAAACAAAGTTTCCAACAACTCACATTAATAACTCATGGAGGAGTTCTGGCAACATATATAAGCTATATTATAATTATATTTATGTAATATAATCTAATTTCTATCCATTAATTTCATGTGTCATTTCAAACAGCTGGAAAAAAACGAAAAGGACAGCAAGGAAGCCCAGATTGAAAAAACCAACCAACATGTCAGACAAATCTGAATAAAAGAAAAACCAAATCTGTCTTAATTTCTGACTGTTAGAAAAGTCAGCCAATCCAAGTGTTTCCATTTGATCTCATGTTGAATAATATTAAACTAATTAAATATTTAGACACTCTGTCTCTAAGCTGCTGGAGGGAGGCCCGTCTCCCACCTGGTCATAAATCTGTAATTATACACTTACTCTGTTTAATATTTACTGTAACCTTTTGATACTGTTGTTAAATTGTCGTGTTTTAACGTTGCGATCTTGAGCCGATCATTGGTACGTTACCTCGTGTCCAGCGTTTCTGGATAAGCACACACACGCAGCGTTTTGGAGTTGGATCCTACAGCGTACAGAGTCCCAGACGGGTGGAAAGCAACAGCGCGGACAGCCTGGGTATCTTCCAGTGAATGCACTGGTACAAAGAGGTTTTTTGGTTTATCATTCTGAAGGAAAAAAAAAAACAAAAAACACATCAGTACTGAAAACACACAGAATGCACGACAATTTATATCACTGATGTTTGACTTTCTTTATCATGTGCCAGACAGTGCAGCCTGCATCATTTCATGACTTTAAAAACATCTTAACACAACGCCCCATCATTAAAGCAACGTTTCATGTTATGCTTTGACAGGAAGAAATACTCCAAACTTCAGATCAGAGCGTTCTGAATAACAAATCCAAGCTGAAACAGTCTGTGGATATAAATCAGTTTCAGGTTGTTAATGAATAAATTAACAGCAGGGAAAAACAGAGCTGTGCTTTCAGCACCGGCTTGGAGTCTTCGGTGTTTTTGCTGCATTCTCACCTCTTCTCTTCGGGACAGAGAGCCAGGGGAGTCACCTTGCTGACCTTTCGCTTTCTGACCGCTGTTAATAAAGAGGAAACACAGTAATCATATCAGCCAACCAAACAGTGGCGCTAAAACAGCCAACCTCAGCCAAACACCAACCTCTGTGAGACAACAGGGGACTCATTAGGCGGCGGGACCACGCGCCCCCCCACGGTGCGTTGTGGGGTGCTGCTGAGCACCCCTCCCCCTTTGGTCCGACTGTGCTCCGGGGTCACAGATGGAGGATTATTATTGTCCTCGGCGGCGGGCGTGTTGCCGTTGCCATTACACTGCTGTGCCAGAGACTTCACCTCTTCTCCTAAATTCTCCATCCCCACATTCAGCTCCTCCAGCTTCTGGATGGACCTGAACCGACACACACACGTACATGTGCGTTTATCAGGACAATCGTAAAACAACTCTTTTTTTTTTTTCTTATAAAAGCATCTGAACTTTTGCTCTTAGGCTGGATGTGCGCTGACATAAAATCTAGTTAAAACTACAAAGGAAAGAGGACAAAAGCAAAGCAACATAATGATGTCATTATGCACAGCGACCCTTGTGAATAATGCAGAGGGGACGGGGAGACGCCGGGGAGAGCGAGGACTGGAAGGAAGTGTAAATCAAAGGGCTTTTGTCCTGCTTAAAAAAAAACTATATATAGCAGCTAAATATAGTGATGTGGTTTGACAGCAGACTGAAGTGGTTAAATACACGTAAGACTATGTGACTTTAAAAAGTCTAATTTTGTGCAAAACTCATAAATATGCAGCGATGGTCCCATGTGATGCAAATGGTAAGAGCAGATGGTTCTGTGCAGGCTGGAGAGGGGGGTTGCTACCACATGGGACCCATCACTTTCAGGGCCTTAACATGTCAGCTTTATGCTCTCTGACAGCTGTTCCTCCATTGTCCGTCCATATTGAAAGACTTAATGTAATTAGCATGCTTAATTCAAGAAAGCTGAGCCTGAATTGCCCCGACTTAGCAGATTTGTTTCCAAGTTTGCCGCATTCCTTAAACTGTGTGCTCTGTCCTGTCTCACAGGCTGCATGTGGAAGATGTGGCGCTGTGTTTGTACCTGTTGAGGAACTTCTCGGTGAGGCTGTGCTGCATGTCGCTGGGCGGGGGCTCCTGCTGCACGCCTCCCTCCAGCAGCATTTGCTGGTACATTTGTCTCTGCTGCTGCTTCTGCTCGAGGTGCTGCTGCACACGGAGGCGCTGGCGATAAAACTCCTCGTACTTCTCGGTGGAGTCCCGAAGCTGAAGGAAAACCCCAAATATCTTGTTTCAGATTTTATTCTGCCTTTGCATTCTTTCTGAATGGGATGAAAGGTGATGCTTGGGATATTCTAAACATTTACAAATGAACAGGCCTGGATCAGGAGCTGCTGCACTATTCAAAGGAAGCATTGTGGTCATATGAGCCCATCTCAGGTATTGAGAGGAGGAAGGAGGTTGAGACTGAGAGCTGAGGACAGGTCATTTCCCTCCTCTGTCCTCTGCTTCCTGCCCCAACTATCTGATGGGAACAGATCTACTGTATGTTTAGGAAGAGGACACACGCTGGCACTGTGCCGGCTCTGGGAAAGGGGGGAAGGGGCGTGGACAAAAACAAGATCCAGGGTGCAGGGATATGACAGAGGCCCCAAAGTCTGCTTCTGTTTCTGGCCTCTTCATGGGTCTCCAGGGTGATGGGAAGGCAGAGCGAAGCACAAGGGTCCCAAAATAGCAACCATGAGGCAGACAGACACAGATACAGAGTTAACACTATGTTTACAGGAAACACGAGCTCCTGAAGTCTCAAACCCTGTGTCACCACTGAACTGGGATCACCTCAGCGCACCTGTCTGGCTTCTGCCTCACTCAGTCCACAGCCTCATTAGTTACTGGCTCCAAGCTAATTTCTGCTTTTCTAACGGAAGCTGATATCTTTGATCAATCTAAAAATATGTCCCATGATCAGATCTGACTAGTGCTGGGCGATATGAACTCCTTTTCATATCTCAATAATTTTTTCTTTAATCACGATATACGATATATATCTCCATATACATTTTTGGGGTT
>JBBDHI010000008.1:11418664-11431485 GCA_037177115.1 Craterocephalus stercusmuscarum
GTAGTATGTTTTGCTGTAATAGGAAGGAGAGAAGTGATTTTCTTTTATGTTCCTGATTTCATCATTTTTCCTCAACTTGAACTTTTTTATAAGAACTTTTACTAAGTCTGAATATGCAGCTATTAAATAGAAAAATTTCCTGTAATAATCAGTGATTTTTTTGTAAATAATATTCATATTTATTAAACTAAATAATCCTGAATATTTTTTCTCTAAAAATGCTGATCCCAAAAGGATGTAAATCTCCATATCACTGACAATTGGTCACTCTGCTTTTCCCACCAGGAGAGATATTACTATTTCTCTGTCTATCATCTCTTCTAACCAGCTCAGACACAAACGAGAGGGCCATACTTGCTTTCATGACATGGTTGTATTAGATGTAATGTGTTCTGTGTAACTGAGACAAAGAGCACAGATCCTGCACATCACTGTAACAGTATGAGCTGAATCGGGTCTCACACACATGCCATGAGGTGCGATACCATCTTTGCTGAAAGGTTCATAGTCTGATATGTACTTCCATGTGCTTCAATATTGAGATGAATGATGAAATGTTCAACATGTGGCAAATAACTTCCTTCCACATAAACTTGCTTAATTTCTTATTTCATATGAAAATGAGACTCAGGCTGCTCAGCCATCCAGACACCATACAGTTTATAAACTGTACATTTGAGAATCATTGTTTCACTTTTATATGAATTTATGTACTTTTTTTCAATGTAGTTATACATATTAAGCCATAATAACAAAATGAAAACATATTTTCTGATTTTCTATTTTTTTCCTCCATAAATTAACTATAAATCCTAACCATCTTGCTTCCTTGGATAAGCCTTTATCCACTAATTTGACGATTCATCATTGCAGATCTTGTTTTTTATCTGCTCTTGTATTTGAAATCTACTGAAATGCAGTGGCTTTTTTGAGTTCCACTGGAGCAGGTTTTCTTTTTAAGAAAATTGGCTGCATTTTTCATCCACGATTAGTTAGTGTTTATTCGGATTTCTGTACAGGCGGCGTTTGTCAGGCATGCTTCGAGTTGTGATCACATAGTTCAGTTTTTGACCCATAAGGTTTGACTATCAAGCGTTTGCAGTCACTTCACAGGACCTTTTGCACTCTTGAAATGACTCAAAAACTAAGGTGCCACTTTTTCTTATTCAGTTTGTCTGAACAGCCAACTCTAGACAGAGGCCTGGTGGTTTCAGTATTTCTCCGTTTCACAATGACTTGAGGCAACTGTGCTCCTGGGAAAGCTCTGAACTTTGGTAAAGTCTTTAGCCTATATGTGACAATGTGTGGGTCCTGTCACTGTGTGCCTCCACCTGATCATGTGTCCTGGCTACTTGGCCACAGGGATTTCCCTTTGGCTGATTGGTCAGCGCGCATGGCTTGCACCCAGGAGGTTGTGGGATCAATCCCCGCCCAGGCCCTCTGTAGTCCTGCCACATATATATTTGTTTTATGAACATCTTAAGTCTGAGTCTGTTCAAACATTTTCCTCCACCTTTTCAAAGTCCAATCATGTTCTGGACACATATAAAAGATTATTAGAGACTAAGTACAATTAAGTGTGTTTTATACGTTTGTAAAAGTGATTTAAAGTTTTTCATTTTTGAAAAAAACTGCTTTGAGTTATATTTATTTATTTATTTTTACCGTCAAAGCAGTTATTGTGGATTATTGAGATGAAAAGTGCAATTTTAAACAGCGAAAGGACTTTTTGAAGTGACAGACCGTCCAATCAGAAAAACTTGGTCTTGATGAACATTTGACTTTAAATGCTTCAGTCAATTGAATCCATATAAATGTTTAATTAGAAGGTTGTTTAAAATGGATTTACCTGAGAACAAAACACCTCCCAAAGCGGAAGAAAAATTGCGTTATAAAAGTTTCAGGTGCAAAATATATCTTAAGCTAGTTGCAAGAAACATGCCAACCAAGGCTGATATTCTCAGTTACACTGGTACCAAACTGATCCACTTTAATGTCATAGAATAAAAACATTTCATTAATGAGAGCGTTCCAGTTTCTCTTTTTTTAATCCATCTGAAATAAAAACATGATGGCGCTTTTCAAATAATCTTCTGGAGCGATGAGGAATGTGTTACAGTAGCGCCCCCTAGTGCCCACAGATAGTTCATACAGCTGAAGAGATCATACTGTAAACATGACGCTGGTATGACCAGTAGATGGCAGTCTTCCTCTAAACATAAAAAACTCTGCCCTGCTCCTCATTGTGTTTTATCCTAACATTTAAATGATGCATTACTGCTCTTTTGAGAGTTTTATTGAATCTTTTGCTGGTGAGTTTAAAACAGCAGAGAATACCTCACTGCTCCCACAGCTTTTACATTTTAGTGTTCAGAAAACAAAGTCATTCTTTACACATGAACTGTCTTTTTTTTATTTTTTTTTTTAAAGCTTATTGCTTTTCCTCAGTGTGAACTCAATCCTCCTTTTCAGCACTTCCTCCAAAATCTACAGTCATTTTAGAGTCATTACCGATCATGATGTAATTAGCATTTGCAATATGAATGTTGGGCTGCTGCACCCACCAAGCCCTGCCATCACCGTCATCCTGTCCTGGTGGCACATCGGGGCCGAGGAGGAGTTTTTGCTCCATGTAACGGCTCACCTTCTCTTCTTCCTGCAACTTTAAATGATTCAGTTTCACTGTCTGCTCCTCCATCCAGATTTTCCTCTGTTTCTCAATCTTTGCTCTAGATAGGGACTTTTGTAGTTTTCTGTCAAATTTCCGGTTTGCATCCAGTGGCACTAAAGTCTGCAGGACCATGGGGACACTATGTCTGGGCATGCAGTTCTCCCGCGGCAGCAGAGGGATGACCGTGTTGAACTTGTGCGTCTTGTTGATGGAGTTGATCAGGGCGATGTTCGTCTTCATCTCCAGCATTTTGGAGTTGAAGTTGCAGGTGAGCAGCAGGAAGGTGAAGGCGGAGTTGTCGACAGCGTCCTCCACGCACCTCAGAGTGCTTTTTCCGAGGATGGCGAAATCCTCAGAGTAAGTCGCACCTTCGCTGCCGATGACCGTTTCAATTTCTTCCTTCAGACTCTCCGCCATGTCTGCGTCCTCTGGCGCATGCAGGATAACAAATGCATAGAATTTGTCCTCCTCCTCCTCCTCTGTCACTTTATTTTCATACAGTTGTGGCGTGGGCATGGTGGGTAGAAAAATGCTTGTGGCAGACGCTTGAGCAACTCTTGGCTGCATTGCTGGGTTAGTGGGTTCTGCTGGAGTCTCATTCAGGGTCTGGCTTTTCATCTCACTGCTTATTGATGCTCCATCCATCCTTGAGCCTTTCTCTGCTTGAATCTGAAGCGATCCAGCGGACCCAGCTGTGCTGTTTGATACATTCTCACTCACAAGAAGAGCAGAAGGATTTATTTCAGGGGTTTTCAACGTTTCTGGCGCTACTTTGTCCCCTTGAAATAGATCAGTCGGAGGAATGCTTATCTCAAGATGAGTCGGGTATGAACACTTGGAGGGGCTCTCCTGCAGAGGACTGGGAACGCACCGACCGCTTGCATCCTGAGACGCGGTCAGGTTTAAAGTTGTGCTTCCCTGATTCAAGCTTCTTTTCAGATCAGAAGAAAACTCTGACCTGAGCTCAATGGAGGACATCCACTCTGCAAACTGAGGTCCACATACAACTTTGGCTTCCTCTCTGAGCTGATTATATTCCAGATAATCACAGTTGCTTGCCTTAAAGCCGTCACTACCAAGGGCTCTCTTATAGGCCAGGTTCCTCAGAGCGGCGTCACACAGCCTTTGTTCAGATAAAACTTTAAAAATCTTCGCCAGTGCTGACAGAGATTCTTTTGACTGTGTTTGAAATAAACAGCAGTGAGCTCTGAAATCATCCAATCCAACTCCTGTAGTGGACCACTTCTCAGCCAGATAGTTAGCGAGGGAGTTGTCCCCAAGCGTCTGGAGCTTGTTCAGGGCCTGTGTTTCCATCTGGAGAACGATCAGACACAAGGCTTGGATGATTATCTCTTCGGGAGACTCACCCAGTTGGAATGTTAGGCTGAGCAGTCGCTCAGATGGTGCTTTTTCCAGAATGTCAAAGACATCACCCAGTCCTGTCCCTTGACTCTCCTGTCCCACATGGCTCATTTTCACTTCAACTTGCCAACCGGTGATCAATAGTTAAATACGGTCAACAGAATCACGTGATCTTCCACCATGTTCTCCGTCACACCTTCAAAGGCAGGAGTTGGTGAAGAGAGGTGTAGCGCTTTGTGGACATACTTGTTTCCTTAAAGAGATTTGAAAAAACAGGTTAGCTGTTAGATACAATAGTACATGCACAGCATTGTGCGTGTGTTTGTGTTTTACCTCGACAGCACATTTAAAATAAGTTCAGCTGTAAGAGTAAAACAAATGAACCATTTCCACTTCTTGGAGTTGATTTTCTGACAATTAAAGCTGTTAAAACCTAGAACAGTTAGTCACTGGCACGGACTGGCAGGATAGACTCGGTGTGTGTGCTCCCAGCTACAATAAGGAAGTTACTCAGAGTGTGTGTTCCAGCTCAGCCAGTAGGAAACTTTTTTTCTTTACAGAAAGGCTTCGGTGCACATCTGATTTTTGACCTGTTTCAACACGACTTAACAAAACGTCAAAACCTGGAGTTCAGTTAATCAGTTACCATACCTGTTGCAATGTGGAGGCCTCTGTCAGCTTGAAGCAGTAATTTACACGACATAGTGATGTCACCGGCTGCAAAGTATGGGAGCTCTAGTGGGACAAAAGTTAAAGCAGGAAGAGGATTTCCAACCGGCTAAGAGCAAACAATAGTCCTCAACATGACTCAGCTGTTTTCATGATGGAAACATTCAGCATTATAGCATAAATGTTAGCATAAATGTTCTCTGTCAGTCTTTATCTAATTTTCTTTGACTTTTTCCTTTATATATATATTCAAAAACAATAAGAAAAAAGTCACTTTTGTGTGGATTTGTGTGAATATTTCGCTCTTTGACCACAAAGGGTGCATGCACAAGAGAAAAGAATTCAGTATTTTATTTTTTTATATATTTTCCCTTCGTCTCCACTGAGATGCCAGTGTATTTTTATCCACGGAGGAAATCTCCAACCCTGTATTTACCAGGGGTGGGGTCACACCAGGCAGAGTGCAAGCCAAAATCAAATCCCTCAATGCAGCGCAGACAGAGAGCCTCTGTGCTGAGCGCAGTGTCATATGTTAACTGTAAGACCACTTCTGAAAGACCGCTGAAACCCTATAGGATGTTTGGCTTCTAAGCCTTAAATATGACTATTGTCAGAGCTCCATATCTGTTTCTTTACCGAGCAGAGTTTCACCATTCAGCTGAGCTATATGTTGTTGCACAGGTTGCCAAAACTCCAGTTCCCTTGTTTTAATCATAACTCTATCTACAGCTGACAGCACTCCAAACCAATGAAGGGACTTAAAGTTTCTATTTATTGCTGTGTTTGATATAAGAGAAATATTCCCAACTGTCATGTATAATTAGTCTTACCAAGGTGGTGGATAGTTTATGATACGTAACATTATTAGTTATAAAGCAAGCCGTGCTGTTTTCCTGACCTTTATCATCTCGTTTTTCATACTCAACCTTAAGTGCTTTTTAAAACCTCAGCATGGCCATTTTTAAACTTAACCATGATAATGGGTTGCATGGTGGTGTAGTGGCGAACAACAAGGCCTCACAGCAACAAGGCTCCTGGTTCCGATCTCAGCCCGGATCTTTCTGTGTGGACTTTGCATGTTCTCCAGGTGTGCAGTGCAGAAACATGCATGACTGGTGATTTTACACTGACCTTCAGTGTGAGTGTGGTTGCCTGTCTCTTCTGGGGCTGTATTACTCCTGTGAAGGACAAGCAACATGCCAAGTGTAGCTCAGCCCTTGGGACAGACAGCATCTGAAGAAAGATCGTGTACTGTATGTGGTCACATGAATGAAATTTAAGTGATTGTTTGCTATTTTTATTAGACTGCCTATGTACAGTAGGAGGTCATAACCTCTTACCCTCTACTGACCTCATAACTTAGATTAATCATGAATTGATTTCTATCAGTTCTAAATTTAAGATTTTATCATTTCCTTTTGGACATTTGTAGGGGTGTTTTCATTTCAATTTGATTTAGATTCATTTCATGACTCAGTTACTACAAGACACGAGTTAAAAGGTGTTTTAAAGAATAAGATGCAGCCCAGAAACATTTGTCAGACCTGATTCCCCATAAATCCTCCATCAAACCTTTTCATGTAATATTTCAGTTGGGCAGTGAAACACGTGAGGTTATTTTTAGAAATTACTATGCCTACACAGAAATTCAGTGAGCTGGAAATGCTTTATTCCATATTTAGCCAATTCTCTATGATCCTTATTAACCCTAATCCTTATTACACACTAGCTGCGAAAGCTGAAGAATTTACTGAAGGTTACCTGAAGGTGAGTTGTATATATATATATATTGATTTATGTTATATTTATTGTTATTAAACAGTTCCTCAGTGTTCCTCTACTTTGAAATTAGCATCATAAATAATTTAATCCTGATTACTGATTACACTGGTATTTATATAAAATAATAAAAGCATTTGGAAACTGGAAAAAAGGATGGATCCTCTGACTCTTTACTATCATCTTCTGCCTGCTTTGCACATCTACTTCTGTTCTTCTTGAATCTGACACTGTCACTTCTTCATCCCTCACTTCTTCTTCTTCATCTTCACTTATTTCTTCATGTGTCACTCTATCAGTGGCCTTCTTGAGCTCTGACCCTAATGGCCCCTCTTCCATTTTTCTTCTTCATTTCTCACTTTTTCATGCTTATTCCTCGCCTACCCCACCCCCCACCCCCAACCCCCCCATTACCTGGAGTTGGAATTCGAAGATTATTACACAGAAGCAGGTGTAATTATATGTAAACTACAGGGTATAACCATGTACCTCACCGAACCATTTTCACTCTTACAGTCATGTTCAGAAACAGGGGGTCAGGACACTTGATATGATGATGGTAAGTAAACTAGAAGTAGCCAAATAATTAGAAGTTAAAGTTGGACATGTCTCAGTTAATAACTTGATTCTCTTCCCGCATGTCTCCTGCAACAAGAACATTATCCAATTACAAAACCAGGTTGAACTTTAGCACAACTAAACTGCATATACTCTGCACCGGCCTAAGTTGGAGAATTACAGCACACATTTGTGATGAAAGTGGTCGTTGCTATTTCAAGGTTATTGTATTTACAAAAACAAGAACAACCCTTTTTTTTCTCCACTGCTTCACACAGCACCGAAAACAAATCTACAGTACTGTATAACACTTTTTACTATCCCTCAAAGAATGTGCAAAGAATTTAGAGCATACCTTAGATTATGAATATACATGCAGTTGTCTTCTAATCTAAAACCTTTCTCTTCATTTATTGGTGCAAGGTAAAATCATAATCATATGCATGCAGGGCAACTCCATGCGCCCATCCATATGCATATATGTTATAAAAAGAAATAGCTCTTTTTACAGAAAATATTCCACGGCTGCACACTGTAAGCCTAATAATCTCCTGTCTACATTGGCTGTAATGTAACTCCACATGAGTCTGACATTTTCATTAGTGCTGAATAAATTGAAAGTATGTTAATCCAGAATGGCTTATTGTTGTTTTTGACATATTGGGGAGAAGCATGTCACACTTCTTCACACTCCAGAAAAGCATGCAAAGGGAGTATTAATAAAGTAAGACTTTCTCCAACCCAGAAACTTTCACACAATCCCTAAATAGGCAACGCATTGTCCTATAAAGTCTCACACCAGAAATGCCCTTGTATACCTCCTTCACTCAATTTTTGCCCCAAACGCTCAATTGCTGATACACACAAGCACAGAAAAAGTCCTGACACCCACACCGCCTCAAGACGATCCTCAGTCAGTTATGTAACGTGCTGCCAAACGTCCATCTCTATTGAGGACAATTCCTTTAACGAGAGACACGCTCTCCCAGCAGCTGTGTTAGTCAGCCTGGCGGTAAATTTGCTTCCACCTTCAGGCAGAATGTATGGTAAGAGGCTGTGTCAGCTCTGCAGATCCTGGCGTCGTGCAGCCTCTGTAATGCTGTTTGGAGCAAATTAGTTCAGACCTGCACTTGTTTTTTGGTTGATATATTACATCGTGCAAGACCAAGTGCTTCTCCTTTTACATGGTTTGTTACTATAGACTAAAATGCGCAGTTTGTGCGTTATCTTTGTGTTGCTCTGTGAGGTTTCTGGCCGTGGGAGAGAGCTCCGAGGGAGACACAGAGGGGTCATGTATAAGAGGCTTTAGGGCAGGGAAATGAAAAGGAGGCCCTTTCTTGGACAGAGACTAAGGATTAGGATAAAAGACATATAAGAGGGGGATGCTCCCTCTTGTGTCACTCACTACATCTCTTGCACTCATCCCACATCCCTTCTATGCAAAATACGCAGGACATACAGATGGATAAAATAGTGAGATATTGCAACAGAGCTAAAGGTGACAGATGGGTAAATTCTTGAAGTGAATTTGAAAAAAATAAAAAATCACACAAACCTCTATTCCCACTGGATTCGTCACATGTGCTGGGAGAGTTTAGCACTCTTGCCTCTTGCAGGCAAACATATGCTCAAAAGCACACGTGATGGAATGCAGATCTAAAAACATGCACTCCTTCAATTGATCATCCACATCGACAAACTGCTCCCCGTTTCAACAGACACCGCCATCACAGTTGCAACCATCGGAAGGGAAGCTTTGCTTTCTTTTGCATCCCCAACGCTTTTAGTTGCGGAAACACACACACACAAAAAGCACGGGGAGCTTTAAGAGCTTACGCAACAGTGTGTTTTGCTCCGACAAGACAGAGGTCAAGTATAGATGCAGCTTTAGGTAACCTACATACAATCATGCGTGCGATGTGCAGCAAAGCAAAAATAACCTAAAATATCACATACTGGGGCTGGTTTATGTTGTTGACATAGCAGCCCAACAGATCTGAGTTAATGTGACAGTTAACTAGCATTAATTCAGGAGCAAAAGTAAATGAAGCGGGCCTGCGGACATGACATAGGAGTGCAACGGGGATGGGAAGACGTGTGTACTGTACCACACTGCATCATGCTTGGGTGAGCATGTAGGCCATGCCAACAACAATGCATAATACAGCCTCTGGTGATGGGGGGATGGATACACACACACACACAGCGCTCCCACCTCAGCTCTCATGCACACACACACAGACGCTCACCCTTACAAACACACACGCAAACTTACACGCATGCACAGACATTGACGGTGATGAGGCATGGAGCAGTTTATGCTCATATCAAGAGGAAGGCTTTGATCAGTGTGACAGGAAGGGCACTCGCCCCAAAGGAATTAGCCAACTCCTGCTTCGCAAAAGCACATCCACAGTAAATCGGGCATGCTTTCATTCGCAACACAAGGAGGAAGATGTCTGATATTCGGCTTCATTAATATGCTAAATGTATGAAAATGATTGTTTCCAGTTCAGCGTCCAGAGCTGCATGCCCAGTGGTATTATAGGAATAAAAGCAGAATGCTAGAGTTCATGCTGCATGTATAATCTGCTCAGTTTAAGACAATTAATATGCAGAGTTTTGCATGTGGCTTTTAAATTTGTGTGACCTCCACCTTCATTTCTTAAATAAAAATGTGATTTGACATGTTGAGCACTTTTTAATGAGTTTATTTGGTTTCTGTGTGCCATTTGCAGTTGTAAAGAATTCAGGATACAGCTAGGCTATGCCTCCTGAATATCACATTTCGACTTATGTTTATATTCTGCCTGAACTTGATTTTATATTATATGGTAGAAATAATTCAACTTCTTTCGAGCAAGGTCTTCCCTGCTGAGTGTCAGCACAGAAAGTAGAACTAGGCGGAAACGACTACCCCCGGTGGGCTTCAGCTCGTTTCACAGAAATTTCGCTACAGACAAAGACAACTGTCAGAATGTGTCGCCCATGCTTGCTCAGATTGAACTAAACATTGCAGGCATAATGCTGCCTCTGTGTGTGCTTTCACATTGTATCCAGGTATTCCCAATTTCTATCCCCACTGCAGAATCACTGAGAGAAGGGATGGATCTAATAGTTGCAGAATAGCTCTTGAGGACCGGACTCGGGCACCCCTACTCTAAACACAACCCCTGTCCGGCCAAAAATATTGCTCAATGTTCTCAATCAGCTCTGCTTATTTGGATTTTTTTCTTTGACAAAACAAAACAAAACAATCATTTCATCAGAAGCAAACTCCTAAAATGGCGCCTTTGGGTCTGGTGAACATTATTGTGACACAGTGTTTGACATACAGTATCGTGTCAAACATTTTAACATTGAATTGGATTTCAGTCTGACACTTTAAAGCTCCACAATGACTCCTGATTCCATCTTCAAATCTTACACAAAATGAAAAATCAGAAATCCTGATTCAAGACATAATCTCTTGTAAAACCTCAGTTTACACAGATCAAACACAGAAGATTTAATGAATAATTTAGTGAGTTTTAGAGGTGCGGAAAAGCTTCTTTTTATTTTTTTTACTTCAAGACAGTCTGTCAAACATGGCTGCTGTTTATACCGTTAATAAGCTTTTCATCTAATTTTTGTTTACAAAAAATTGAAAAATATCCTTTTTATAAGCGGCTGCTATTTATTTACCTTGTGAGTCTCGCTGTGTGTGTCTGTGAAAAAAATGTGGTCCTGAGGCAATTCGGTTCAGTTTTATTTATGTAGTGCAAATTAAAAACAAAAGTAATCTCTTTAATGAACTGGGCTAATTCAGTCCAGTTAATCAGAATCCAGATTAGTCCAGTTCATTATGTGTGTGTGTGCGCATGATGCCAGTTCATAAAGCATCTTGCTAAGGAAACCAACAGATCACATTGGACCTTCTTTTCGATTCAGCGAACCGTCCTGAGCACACACAGCTCTCAGGAAGGGCCGCCATCTGCCAAAGACCAGTGGCTCCCATTACAAGAGCTAACACATTGATCACTTTAGTCTGGCTATCTGCTCTGATTTTTCCCCATAATGTCACAATTGCGCAAGACAAAACTTTTAAAAACATGTAAATATCAACCGCACGTGAAAAAGGCTGGATTTCCTCTGACATCCTCTTGCATTTCTGTCCCGTCTCTCTTTCGCTTGCTGAGATTTCCCTTTGCCCTCTTCCAACATCTCCTTTTTTCCCCCTTATCTAGTTTGGTCAACTGCACACACAAACCCGAAGAGAAAGGAAGTGAGAGGATAAGAACATGGAGGAGAGGAATTAAAACCTCCATTGTGACAACAACTAGCAGAGTTAAAGGAACAAATCAACCCAATCTGTTTGCACTTGGTGTTTAAAAGGGTGCCCATCCAAAAAGCCAAATGCCCAATCCACCATGTCACTTTTGTCTGTCTCCAAACCCTGCGGATGCTCTGCTTTTATAGCACATGTGTGGAACCAAGGGATGTGAGGCATGAAAGCAATGGGAAATTCATTACATATTCCTACCCCCCTCCGCTCGCCATAATCACCACAATTAGCAGACATCTGCACTGACTCCAAAGCTGGGAGTGTATTCAGGCAATCAGAGCGGCTTCAGCGACAACACTGACTGCAGCCCCCTCTGTGATGGGCCTCATCCTGTAGGGAAGCATTCCATTAGAAACTCAGTGATTAATTGAGACAGAGAGCTTGCTTCTGGCATCAAGCAAGAATGAAACCCAACAGGAGGCATGCACGATGGCAGAGGTATACGCAGGGCTGGAGGAGGAGATCCAGAGTCGGTGGGGACTGTACTGCACTGCTGATGGTGTGAGATAAGGCTCTCACACTGGGGATGGCAATTAGCTGTATGAGAATGGTTACAAGACAACGGCTATCTGAAGACTTTCTGACCCATCAAGTAAACAAAACCTGTGTGTGTCTAATGACAATCCAGATTTTTATAGCTGCTTAAGGATATTGCTATCCATTTCTCTCATTCTGAAACAGCTGATTTCTGGATTCCCAAATTACATTAAAGCACTGTAACTGTGTATGTTAAACACCATAAATGTACCCCATATGTAAAGCTCAACTTCTAAAACTTTAAAGTAGTGTTTAATTGATTTTCGGTATCTTATGTCAGTTTTCTGATTCCTGAAGGCAGAAACAACTGATGTGTCATTTGAATCCAAAAAACTGTTTTTAAGATGAAAATATCTCTGAAAATGTTGAAGCAACTTTGTTCACAAGCTGCCTCAACTTAATTCCCAGAGTAAATCAGAACAGTTGTCTCAAGGTCGTCCATCTTCATATTTTGATTCACTCTCTTACTAATATAGGTTAACACAACGTGATTTTTTTTGTTGAGTTCACTCGAAAATGAGTCTTTGGGAAGTCTGTTTTCCCTCCATCCACTTTCTATAACCCGTTTCTCCCACATTCAGGTAAAGGAAACCACCTCCTGCCATGTGGCTCAGTGACATGAGTAAACCTGATTAGCTAACTTTTATAATTTAAGATTTTACTTTAAATGTACTCTGATTTTAGGTTCACACACCAGAAGCCATTAGTAGAGTTTACATGAAAAACAATTTAAGCTGGATGCCTTTCTTTATTCATTTAAACTCACCAAACTTATGAATCTTTTACAGTGTAACCCACAACTGAATTTTACCCTCCAAATAAGCAAACAAATAAAATGAAGAATAACCTGGCATTTTATGAAAAATGAAGTCAGAAAGCGCGAAAACAAAACATAAAACAAATTTCTACTCTTCCTTAAAG
>JBBDHI010000008.1:11439097-11452886 GCA_037177115.1 Craterocephalus stercusmuscarum
GGGGTACATCAGGGATCTCAAACTTCATTCCTCAAGGCCCACTTTCCTGCAAGTTTTAAACACTTCACTGCTCTAACATACCTGATTGAAATGAAATGGATCCAACAGCTGTCAAGTTCTATGCAATGAGCCTTTCATTTGAATCAGGTGTTGTACAGCATGGAAACGTCTACATAAATCCAACAGATTGGGGTTTCAGATCCCATAGGCACAGAGTCCAGGATCACCTCTTTTCCCAGTGTCCTGTTGTTGGTGACCCCTGCTACAGTAAAAGAGATTACAGTCCAAATCTATTTTCCTTTTTTAATCTTACAATTTATAAACTACAAACAGGAAGCCAAAAATTGAGCCTTTCTTGTTTAAAACAAACTGATGAATGCATGCTTCTTTCTGTTTTAATCTGTAGATACAATTAAATACAATATGAATGCTGAGAAGAAAACAGAGACAAAACATGGTACAGACAAAAATTGGCACCGCATGTTTTTTTTTCTAAATCCACGCAGTAGCATCTGATGTTTTAATCTGAAAATAAGATTATTGAACTGTATGATTTTCACATGATAGCATAGACATGAACACCCACACAGTTTGGCTTGTGAAAGAGCTGTGATCGAAGCCGCTTGCTAAATTAAGGAGAAAGAGAGATTAGAGGCTTAAAGGAAATCAAGCCAAGGCTGTTGCTACCATTTGGATGCTTAAACTAGAATAGGAAATCTAAATGCTGTGTTTCCGACAGAATTATTCCGACCCGTTGTGACAATTAACCTCCATACTTCCTAAACACTACAGATGATGCCCATGTAATTTGAGTTACATGCTGTTGGCACAGGTGTAATACAGATAGGGGCAGAGCAGGCTTCTTTTTTAAAAGACATAAACATGAAAAAAGATATTGTCGATGTCATTTAATCTTTTGTAAAACTGTTGAAATGGCTCTGATTCTCTGTTTGGTGCATCCCTCCTTCCAGTCCATGAATCTTGGCCTGATAAAGACCTGCGTGTAGGGAAACAGTCCGACTGCCTCTCTGCGTGGAGAAATGTGTTCAATCACCATGGCTACCAGTCAGAGAAGACCCCCCCTGCTGTGGTTATTATGATTTATCTGTCAGCTCAGTGTGCAGGTTAACAACTCGCTGTCTATGTTATGGATGTGTGTTTGTGTGCTCATAGGTCAGCTATAATATTAGACTGTAATTATCCCTTTATAGAAAGAAGCAGTGAAATTTCAAGCATCACCTCTAAAAAAAAACCCCATTAAATGGATGGCCCCCGGTCTCCGGTGCCTCCCAGCAGCAGCACTGATGTGAGAGTGGGAACATGAGAAAGCTTTGAGCAGTATTGATTCAGCCGAATACTCTTGGAGTGAGCACCAGAGGATCCGAGGAGAGAATTATCCATGCACCATTTCCTCTGCTGCTCCTGTGTAGAAAATTCTGCAGCTCCAGCTTTCTGGTAGCCTACATACAGCAGAAACACACACACACACATAGACACAAAAACTCATAGTCACACTCATATGCTGTTTTGAGGTTTGAGAATAGCAGTTGTTTGATTTATTTATAGGTATTCCCTTTAATCTGATTGGCCCAGCACATGCTTTTTCCCTTGTCAAATTCATCTTAAAATAGGACAAAAGTAAAAGAAAAACTACAGATGGCCTGTCATAATAGAGAGGCTTTATTTTCCCCTCTTAGCACATAATTTCTCCCATAGAAAATTGCAATTTTGGTTATTGCAGGGACCCCAGATCTGTTCCACAAAGTGTGCTGAACTCGTGAGAGTTACCACAGATTTTACCTCCAGTTTCACAGATTACTGCCATAAAGCAAGAGGAATATCTGAGACACGGGGCATTGTCTGCATATGCCGCTTTTGCCCTGAGAATATCCTCCTCTTCTCCTCCCCACCCGGGTTCTCCTGAATAATACACGCCAGCCCCCCTCTCCCCAATTCCCTTCCCACCCAGCCGCCCCGGCGTCCAATGATAGACGCGCATTCCTCTCCAGCTATCCCGTCTGAGCCAATCCCCGCTGTCCCAGTGATCCCTGTAAACCGGATGCCCTCCCTTCTGCCCCTCCAACCCACGTAATCTGTGGATCAGAGAGGCAGACGCGCAGTCGGTGTGGAGTTGGACTCGGATGGAGATGATGAGAGTGAAAATAGTGACTATAGCAAGACGCGCGGAAATCGCAGGACAGTGAATCCTGCAGGAGGTGAATGGAGATCTTGTAAGTATTTCCATCAGGCTAATATAAAAGTGGGGCAGTGTTTTTTGTTTAATCAGATTACGATAATGTGATGTTTCCTCTTTTGTTTTGAGAAAAACAACAAAAGTCAGAATGTTGTAACCTAGGCTTTTCGTATCTGGACTGATTGTGAAACTGCGTGTGGTGTGGGTTAGGCGCGCGGCTATGCATCTCCGACAGGAGCGCATGTGAATTTGTTCTACATGCCAGTCATTTCTTATGGGTATGACCGGAGGAAAAAAAACGATTGCTCTGGGAAATAATTGGCCTCTTTACGCACGCTTAAACTTTTGAAATGCTTGTCAAGACATTTCCGTGCGCAGATGATGTCCTCGCCTTTTTGGAAAAGTTTCAACTCTGTGTTTGAACAGCTCGCGAAGCTCAAAGACATTCTGACTGACGGTTCAAAAACAAAACAAGTTTGATTCATTTCACTCAGAAGACAGTCTCCTTGTTCCCATCGAGCCTTGAAGTCGGTGAACGCTGATAAATCTTTGTTAATTTTTCAGCAGAACAATGCGCACCGGCTTTGTGCAGACCATCTGTCATATATAGACATTACAGCAACCCTCCTGCCCCCCTCCCAAAAGACACCTGAAGAACAGAAGAGGCAGCGATCATTTCGCCACCGTCTCTCTCCGACTCGCTATATGATCCGTCTGGGTGGAGGGGTGCGTAACGCAGCCGGGGGAAAAAATATCACAAATAAAATCCACGGGTGGAGTTTAAAACGGCCACGTTTAGTGAGAAGCCACGCGTGGTCCATGTATATCTCCTAGTCACAGCGCAACAAGGAAGTGGATGAGTCCAAGTAGAAAAGAAGCGTTTTTTTTTATTTGTTTGTTCTATTTTTCGCATCCTGAATTCTCAGAAACAGTCTTTGCGCATCAGACTTCCTCCCGGATTCTGGGCTCGCGGCACATGGCAAAAAAAAAAAAAAAGAAAAAAAAACAGCCAGACTGCCATTTTCAGGGTGGGCGCTCTGAGAGGATGCACACTCACCATGTACACACAGTTCTTCATGAGCGGGGCGCGTTCAGTTTTTGTCTCACAAATGTGGCTCTGAACTTTTTACCTCCTGCCAGTTTAATGTAGCTTAGACAGTTTTGTGTGTGTGTGTTTTTGAGAGTTGAGTTTAGAAAGTGCTCTGCTCAGTTTCTCTGTGTGCAGTGCCAAGCACTAATATGCCTTACGGTTAATGAGGCAGTCTCCATAAATTCTCCTGCCATCTGGATGTTGTGGGTCTAGACGCTTAGAGCAGCACTACAGTTTACTGGCTATGGAGTATGCGCAGCATGCTTTCACGAAAAAGGCAAATCCATGCATTTTTTTGTTTTTGCTTTAGAAAGGTTGCAACAAAATAGCCCCGCTGCTGAGAGCTGTTTGCTTGTTTTTAAAAATTCATTACACAAACAACTTGAATCCATCTTTACAGAGAAGAGCAGACCTGACAGAAGCTGATGTGATCCTCTGTGATGGCTTCACGTCCGTCCCTCTCAGGAGGGAGTTGCATATAATTCACTTTAGCTTTGTTCTTGAAAAAAAAAAAAGATAAATAAAAGCAGCTGCCTCCTGCTTCCTCACAATAAAGAGCAGTGCATATCTGTTTAATTCACTTTCAGTTGCTCTCAGAGTCATCAGGGAGGGCTGAGAGAGCAGAGCAAAGCCAGCATCTTTCCTGCTGCTGTAATGTGGTCAGAGGAGCATTTGGATGTTGGTTTATCTGATATCCTGTAGCTATGATCATCATTTCGTTGTAAGTCATTACCACATATGATAAGATTCATCAGCTGCAACCTCTAACTGTGTCAAGAAGCAACCTGCTATCACAGGAAATGTTTGCAACCACGGGTTACTGCTGTTCCTGTGTTGCACGCCGTCTCCAACCAGAGCAATTAAAAATGCATAATTAATGTTGCTATAGTCATTGAGCCCCACTTTCCACCATCTAAACTCCACCTGAGACTTTGTTTGTGGATCCAAAGCATCAAATCTGATCAGTGCTGTGTGGCAGAAGCGTTTGTGTTCACGCGTTCCTGTCTGAGTGCAGGAACCTGTGTTTGGAACGTGATGTGTTTGTGCTTCCCTGTGTAGTGGAGGGTAAATAGAAAGGTTAGGTAATGGAGACCCCTGGCCCCTGCCTGGGGCATTGCGACATACTGGCTATCTAGATGAGTGGTTGACCTCCGACCTCTTGTCTAGCCAAGGGCTCGGGTCTGCTTGGGTCAAGCCAGGTGGCTTTCAAGAGCCTATTGGCCCGTTCAGAAGCACATGACATTTGAACTCTCTCCACTTGTGAACCAAATGCACTCTTTGGGTTTATTAAGAAACTTTTGCAGCGTGTGCGACTGCATGCTTTTGGGGAATCTTGTCAGACACAGAGCATCTTCCTTCTGACTGAACCAAACATTCGGATTCTTTTTATCTGGAGGTGAGAACTGAAATGCAGTGATGTAACAATGAAAACCAGTCGAACTCCAGCGACTTGCATAATCCTGATCTGTAGGTTTCACTCGCCACAGCTTCTGTGTCGCTGCCTTAACTTTAAAAATACGACGCATAACCTGGTCCCGACCTCGTCACAGCTGAGAGAAACAGCCTGTCTCCATTCTGTCACAACACGCTCTCCTGATTGTATCACCGTGCAAGAAACTCCCCGTGGAAATTTTGGAATCTTTCCCATTGTTCCTAAAGGAAAGAGGTCTTTCATATGGAAGTGGGGAACGCCAGGAAATGACAGGCATTCTTTGTGGACTGTTTGAAAATAAACTTGTGGGTCCTCGCTTCCCTCTCGACGGCTAAAAAACGACAAATTAGAAGAGAGGATTATGGCTTTAACAGTCCCTCGGAGGCATTTTCACTTTCCTAAGTTTTCTGCTTTAGTTTATACCTCGGTGCATATTTATTTGGCATTCAGCTTAACAGAGAGAGGTGCCGTCTGAACTTGGGCTGAGAAGCTTTTTTTGTCCAGAACTTTCCCTCCTTTTTTTCTAAAGGTTTTTCAACAAGTGAATTCTAATTTTCTTCATTATTTGTCCTCATGTTGCCTTATCTTCACCCCCTCCCCAGCTTTAAACTCGGGCCCCGCTGCCTCTTTATGAGGTGTGACAGTGAGGTCTGGCCGCTGAGGCGGACTGGAACGTACAGCTTTGCATTCAGCTGGCTGTGGCCGGGTTTTGGGGAGGACTTCAACTCACTTCACCCCTATACATTTCCTTGTATGTAGGAACTCCCTTCACTTTGCTGAGCAGGCATGAAAGTGCAGCATAGAAAGAAAAGGAGGGGTGGGTGGAGGGGGGGGCGCTGCTGTCTTTAGCCTCATTCAGTCCCACATGTGGAACTATAGCCTATGTAATAAGGAAAATATAAATAGACTTTTAAAAATTTCTGGTTTGCTGGATGATGTCTCGCTTTTCTGCATCAACAAGTTCACCATCCTCCCAGTGTGCAGCTTGCCACCAGCTGTTCAAAGTTGAACATTTTTCGTTCCTTCCAGCTTTACACACAGCTCATTCCCCCATCTCTTCTTCTGTCACTCCTCCTCGTCCTCTTCCTCCTTCTCTTGTTGTTTTTCCCACTAGGCCAGTGGTAGTTCCCAGGTATTTGACCAGTGTAGCGTAGCCGGGAGGCCGGTTGTTCTGTCCTCGGTGAGACAAAGGCAGCGTGCCTGAAGGAGAAGGATGAAAGGAAACGGGGCTGTGCCGCCACTCCTGTTTACAATGGGAAACCTCCTTAGTGAGGCTGTAGAGCAAATAACCACCTTCTCTCTCCCTTTTTAACAAGCAGCGACTCTGAGAGCGTGTCTCCATCGTTTCGCAGGAGGCTCAGTGCGATCTATGCACGTAGCGTACAGACGTGAGTGTGTGTGTGTGGCGAGGAAATGAATATCAGTTTTCTCTTCCTTACACCTGCTGAGAGCGCGCAGACAGATGGAGACATTTCCTGTTGAGGTTTCGGATTAAACTGTGAAAAGCGGGTTGGAAATCAGAGTTGCTTAAAAAGAGAAAAAAAATCTAAGCTTTTCTCAGCTTTTTTTTTTGTCACCACCTATTCTCAGCATCAGGTATTAGCAATATGTTGCCACATTGTGGAATGCTTATGAATGAGTGTTTTTTTGTGTGTGCGTGTGTGTGTGTGTGTTTGTGTGTGTGTGTGTGTGTGTGGTGCATATCTCTGCCCGCTCTAACCCACTGCTGCTCAGTCTTCTGTCATCGTCTCGGGTGGTAGTCAGGGGGAGGGAGCGGAAGCCGCAGGAGTCTTTTATGGCTGGAGCTCCAGAGACAACCTGTTCTCAAGCACCTCTCTGCTGGCACTTTTTTATGACATCATAAATTCCCCCATTTCCTCTGACCAGCCCTAGGTGGGTATAAAGGACGTACCTGGCCAGTAATTGTCTGTCTGGCTCTCTCATCTGTCAGATTCCTTATACTACTGGTGGCTTCCTCTCAAACCGGCCGAAGATGCTCGGATCTATCCGATCTGGATGGAGGAGCGATTAAAAAAAAATGGATTGATTATAGACGAGACCTTTTCATCTGTGAGGTGTTTTGTAGCATCTGTTTTGGTCGTCTGTGAGGAGAGGGGCTGCCGTCGGTGTTTGGGGTCTTTTCTGCGTACATGTGCGCTCCCGGCCTTCACCAGCAACCTGCTCTTAGACCTGTTTGATACCTTTTGTTTGTTGAAGTTTTAGGGATGAAGAGTAAAAAAGAAAGGATTAAAGGACGATAGAAGAGATTCTTTTTCGAGGATGGGGGGGGAGGGACCCTCAGGAACATTCATCGCCCACATTCATCTGACGCTGAGCTTGGCTGGCCTCACAGAGGCTGGAACAATACACACACCAGCGTGGCAACATTCCTTAAGGTTAAAAAGGTCATGGGTCACCCTGTGACCCCACCCTGCCAATCAGTCCCAGGGCACTAACTCGGTGCCTTTTTGCTTTATGTCTTTGCACTTGTTGAACAGACCCTGCACCTTGTGTTACAATGTGCCCTTTGCTCTCTAATAGACTACAATGACAAAGATTACTTTAACATTTTTTTAATGCTTGTTAAATCTGTTTTAGCTGATGCATTGAAAGTTAAAGCAGGCAGAGAGGAGGCAGTGAGGGGGGGGGATTTATTTCAACGTTAGTGTCAACTGAATAGAAATGCTGCATAAAACAAGGAGGATTGGAGACAGAAAATAAGTCCAACTAAAAGCTGCGGAGCGCTCGGATGGAATTGGAATTCTTTGGCCAGATTTCCTTGGCAGTATATTCCTAAATTTGCGTCTGTAGCCTATGGCGCATACAATAACCCAGCCAGATGTTTGGCAAGCCCAGACCTATATATGGTAAAAAAAAAGAGCCACCACAAAGCAGCCCAGCTGTAATTATTGTCCATATTTTAAACTGATTTATGCCTATTTTATATAATCAGCCCAAAATGCTCAATGATGAATCCAGCGAGGGCACTGGAAGGGCTCAAAGTCATATTTTTCCCTTATGAAAAAATCCAGGTTCAGTTTTTTCTGCGCGCACCACAGCACGCTTCAAATAAAGGTTGATGGTCGCTATTAAAACGGAGCGCATGCATGTTAGCATAGAGGCCCTTCCAGGCAGACTGCAGGTCTGTTAGTCATTACGAGTGAACATACAGTATACACTGGAGTGGACACGCAGCTACATTAAAGCCTCACCCATGGCCACATCAGACCACCCCAGAGACACACCGCTGGCACTTCCTCTGCCAGCTCCCATCGCTCGGCCTCAGGGGGGTTTTGGGATTTCCGGGGGAAGCAGTGCACATTAATCGTCCATTGAGGAGGAACTTTCTCGCGAAAATCATCTCAGATTTTCAAAAAAGACGTTAGTTCTGTTTCTCTGTGTGCGTCTTTTGCCTCTAACTGATTGTGCTTGTCTCTGCTTTTGTTTTAGGTTTTTTACCGGACATTTCTGGGACCCTGTGAAGATCGATTCAATCAGGTATCCTGCTCAACATCCCACAGAAACGTGTATTTTTTTGTCATTTCATGTGTCACAATCAAACGTCCTCCCCTGTTGGCGGCGAAGCATCCATGAAATATAACTTTTAAACGTCCTGAATTTTCATCCTGCACAATAAATCCACTTACAGTAGAGGAAGGAGACATCGCTCTCTATTAGTCGGCTGGTAGAAATGAAAGCCTATCCGGCTGCAGCTGTGGAGGAGCTCCGAAGACGGGGACGTTTATTGTCAGGAACAAATAGAGGCCTTTTTATTTTGTCTAGCAGCTGACGCCTTTCCCCACCCACTCCTCTAAAACCGCTTTTGTCGGTAATGTAGAGTGGCCCGCTCAGGCAAGAGCGACACACCACCACAGTTTCTTAGCCGGAAAAAAAAGAAGAAGAAAAAAGAAAAAAGGGGTCTGGGGTTTGTTGGCGACAGGCATGGGGGCACGGCGAGGAAAGGCCCGGCTGTTTGCCATATGGTGTAATTATCTGCTATTTCCAAAGATTATCTCCTTCCATCAATATCGTGTTTAATGTATATGTATAAGTAGGTATACGTGTGTGTGTGTGTGTGTGTGTGTGTGTAGTTGTGATTTGATCTCTGCTCTGTAACCCTAGTGTAATGTTGAGACTCTTTGGCTTGCAGCTTCACCGCACCCCTCCCAGCCCCAGCCCGCCCTCATGAACACTCCCTCCCACACACACATGTAGAAGCACACACACTCTCAGTACAAAAGAAATATTCAGCTGTAGAGAAGGGGTCCCCTCAGAGGGCGCGACATTGAACTGGGGGGGGATTAAGAAGAAATGGCTGGCTGACACCGGGGTTGCCATGGCAAAGCCCCCTTTTCTCCTCTGCCTCGACCCTCTGCCTATTTTTCATTTCGTGCCTCATTGTGGGGGTGAGGTGTAAGTGTGTGTGTGTGTGTTTGTGACCGCGACGGAGACGGGAAGGTGTAATGCGGCGAATGAATGTGGGGTTTAACTGAAGCTTCACCCCGAAGGAAAACTTCCACCTCAGATCAGCCGGCGTTCGTGTCGCCATACGAGCCGACTTTGAAGGATGTGTTACATAATTGAACTTTATTTACATGCCGACATGTTTCTTTCATTTGCACGTTGTTCCATGTTCATAGAGAAAAGCATATCACGAGGGAATGAGGACCATAATTCAGGGATCCGGCATATTCACGAGACAAAAACCGTTTTATCTGTTTTATGACTTTCTGGATTACAGCTGTGGTAATGTGACACATTACTCATCCATTGTGGCCTGCGTCTTATCATGCACGCTCCACGCTGGCCCCCGTGCCCCGGCAAGAGTAATGGATGCAGGTCTAGCTTACACAATGACATCAGCACCCCGAGCCGATGAAACGGGACGATGGATGACCGGAGATCAGCGTTTGTCATTCTGACGTCAGGGCCCTGCTGCTCTGTGAAGCAGCAGCACAGCAGTGACACTGCCGGTAGTTGTTGACCCCCCCACCCCCCCAACCCTTCCTCTCCGCTTTGCCGTGCTTTTGACAATGGGAGCTCATAGTCTTCTGTGGGGGGTGGGAGGCGGGGGGTGTCTGCGCAGTAGGACATCTGCATTGTTCTCCGGACTGGATGTCCATAAGAGTCTTGGCAGAATTGAAGATGGCTCAAAAATGTTGAACTGAGCATTGTTGAAGTAGAAGAGGGCATGTGTGTGTGTGTATGGGGGGGGGTTACATTCCCTTTTTTCAAACTTGTCCGAGTAAAGGGTTGACTCATGACTCTTTTAAATTAAAGAACTACTATTTTTAGACTTTTCCATTAAATAAAGAACAATAGAGACCTGGATCTGGATGCTCCTGTCACTGGAGGGATCTTCTATTGGAAGAACAAACAGAAAGACCATACTATGTGGATCAATGATAGTATGTGGAATGTGTTATCCTCTGTTGTAATTTTTTTTCCCCCTCATAGAAAACCCAACACTTTTTTCATGTGTGTGTGTGTTTTTTTTCCATGTGAAACTACTTCAGCGCTAACAACCTCCTGCTTTTCTGTTTCAGATGCTGTTCCGGCCTTTTCCCATCAGGAGATAAAAGACCTCAGCTCGGTGTGATGAATGAGGTGGTAGTTACAGAGCACTGCAAATCTTTGCAGCGTATAAACACATCAAGTTATTCTCTGTGCATAACATGATCAGATGTGTCACTGCCTCGCGGACAAAACCCCCTGTCTTGTGTCGTTACGTCCCCCCCCTGTTGCGCAAGCCGACCTCTGCGGTTTGAGCGACATCCCCGTCCCTCGCCCGCCTGACTGCCTGTCTTCCCATTTTCCCTTTTTCCCTCCCTCTCCTCGGCGTCCTACCTCCTCTGTCAGCTCGGCTCACGGTCACGACGGCCGCCCCCCCCCGCCTGCCTCGGCCAACATTCAACGCTGTCGGTGAGTTTGGTATGGATGGCATAAAAACCATCGACCGTTGACTGTGCCCCGCGGCTCGCTCTGGCAACGTCAAAAATGGAGGGGGAAGAAAAATAAAAAAAGATCAAATGAGAAATGGACAAAAAGGGCAAGTGGGCGACACATGGAAATGCAGAGACGAGAAACTGCATGGGTGCACGGGGCATAAGTGCCACTCTGTTTCCACTGTACCCAAAGAGCAAAGGTCACAATCAACATTCATTGCTGTCGCTGGGTTGGACTGTGCAGAAAAGCTCACTGAACAATGAGTGCAACTGTGGCCCAGATCTGCCTGACTCGCGTCTCAGCCAATCAGCCGGCCGGATGCGAGGCACTCTGATTTCTTTATTTATATACTTCTTGTTTTTCACTTCTATTTTCTCCTCTCCTCCCTCCCCGGTGCCGGGAGTGTAAGGGGGAAGAGAGCGATAGACACGCAAATAGACTTCTGGCTGCTTGCTTTCTTATCCTCCTCTCCTCTAATTGATGGTTATGTGTGCAGCTAGGGGGAAGGAAGCGGAGTGAATGTGTAATCATTTGGAGTCTCTTCTCCTCTAGATGTTTCATCCCTCTCTTTTTTGTTTGTCTAATTATATACTGAGCTCAGTTTTACTGTGCGTCTGTGCCGGCAGGAAAGACGGATCGGCAGCGAGGGAGGACAAAGGAAGACAAAAGGGTGAGAATGATCACAGCACTAAAAAAAAAAGAAAAAGATGATGGAGTATTGAGCGTATTTTCTCTAATATTCCAACTGGTGCTGCTGCAAATGTTACCGGATAAAAGCCCTTTTCAACATGTAAAAATATTGTTTTCACCTTTCTGACTGAAGATGCTTCATTGTTTGGGTCTGCTCTTCAGGCCTGTCCCTGTTTGTGTGCATTTGTGTGGCTATGATAGAGGACCTGTCGGCTGATCTCAGGGTGCAATATGTTATTTTCCTTCTATACTCACCCTTGCTCCCTCATGGGAAAAAAAAGCAGCCTGTAAGCTCGTGTTCATCCTGTCTGGGACCGGCCACACTGCTGGCATTTCTCATTCTACCTGTTTTGTAACAACTCTTTCCTTTTATCAGGTTTTCAGTGAAGGTTAACACACAACTCACATAAAGTCTCACGTAAAGTCTGCAAGGTATTAATTAAAGTTTATTACAAACCAATTTATCAGCGTCCAGTTTGATTATTTGCTGCATGGATCGCACAATCAGCTCACATCCAGTGATAAGTCATTGTAACATACCCCTCCAGCCCCATCTCTCTGTTGTCTCTATCACTCTTTTTTTTTCTCCAATGTACTCTTCTGTCATTTAGTAACCAAGCCCCCATGTCCATGTCCTTCCTCTCCCGAGTCTTTCTGTATTATTCATAGGAAAGCACTCTGTGCAGTGGTGCAGAAGAGTGGAGGTGATGTAATAGCGGCTGCAAGCGTTGCTTTAGACCATCATTTGGGATGGATTCATGCAATGTGAAAAGATGCCCAGTTTGCTCAGCTTTGTTTGTCTTGCCAACAGCTACAGCTGATGGCCCCGGATTGGACATTTATATAAGAAAAAGTTTACGCATAAGTTGAGTCTGTTTGAGAGTTAGATTGGATGGAGAGACAGGAAGCTGCATATCAAATAAATCAGTTCTAGTGTTCGTGCTGAAAGTGAAGGAAATCAGGTGAAATTTTAGCTAAAAGTCCGTGTTGACAAAACATTTTCACACTTAAAACCAAACCACAGCTGTAAGTCTAGTGGAGGTGTTGCTGATTTATTTCCCAGCACTTTGAAGTGAAGTTAGCGCCATCTAGTGTCCAGTTTCCTCACAAAGTTCCACTCTGTAATTAGTGTAGAAATTGCATCATGGAATATTTTTGGAAAAGAAGCCACAGTGGAGTCATTTATTTTCACAGTAAATTACGTTAAGATTTTTTTTCCCATCTTGGCTAAATCCTCTCTTGTCCTCTGACTTTGGTTGTGTTTATTCAAAGTGCTCCATAAATCAGATTTACACATAAATGACCAAGTTTATTGAAGAACATAATACAATCATCATATTAATAATATATGCGCACACTCACAAAAAGCTGTACTGTATTCATCCTATTAAAGACTCAAACATCAAACCCACAATTTATCGTTTCACCTTACCTGTAAATGACCACTGGTGTACAGCTTTCAGGGCATAATTGGCCAGTTTTTTATTAGATGAATTGGAAAACAACTGATAAAAAATTGGTTAGCTGTAGCTTTCATGATAAACATTTATGATTATCAGTGGCAAATATATTTGCCATGGCCAGATAGATGCATCTTATATATGACATATTATGGCTTATAATATGTTTAGGTGGTATTATAGGTTTATAATTATAAGAAATATATGTGTTATATGGATATTACTGTAATTTATACAGTTTACAATTATAATACCACATATTTTTTGGATGCAAATTAGAGGATTAGGACAGAGGATGGGACCTCTGCTGGAGTCTCTACAAGGATGATCCTGCAGTTCACAAGAAGCAAGACAGAAGGCGTCATCGAGATGAAACCTTATTGTTTAATCCGATGTTTCAGCCTGTATTATAAAATTCTAATTACTATATAAGTAATCTAATTGTATTTCATAACTTTTAAGTCTAAATACCACTGAAGTTGAGTCTCAGTTGTGTGAAGAGCTGCACAGCGGTGGGGGTAACCCATCCACAAAGTGGTACATTTTTCCTGAAAAATGAAGAACAATGTTGCACGAAAAAAGCAATAAACGACTAATGAATGGAAAGCTATGCTTGGTAATAATGAAAAGATAAATGTATGATTATTAAGAGTCTAATCTCCAATTCAAAATGAAGATGGAATATTTTGCATAAGGTTGAAAAAAAGAGGTTAAATTCCAGATTTTATAAAAGTAGATTAGGATGTTGCTTCACGCAGTTTCTCCTGCTGCTTTTCTTTTATCTCATATTCTCTTTATTATCTCTCTTCATTTATCTTTTAGTGGGTTAATGTTCTTATGTACAAATATAATGCTTTTTTTTCTTCAATCTAGGTAATTACTTCCCTTTATCAAATTACAAAACCAGTCTCCTTTTCTATCATTTCCAAATGAAAAAGCCAATTCATCATCAGTAATATCTCTTTATTTTAGATGTG
>JBBDHI010000008.1:11484174-11496686 GCA_037177115.1 Craterocephalus stercusmuscarum
GTAAAAAAATAATAACTTAACTGGTAAAAGAAAAATTCTAAACAAATTTTACGAGGAAAATTATGTGATTTATAAGTATCACTTAGATGAATGAGTAATAAGCTATTTGTCAATCAGCAAATAAAATCCTCAGTTAAATGAAAGAAATCAGATTTGTCTTCTTCAAGCCACACTTCACAAAATCACCCAGATCCTAAAAACAGGTCCTTACCTGTGGCAGACATCAACAACACGCTAACAACGAGCGACAGAGTGTGTAAAGATACAGGATCCATCAGTTTCTGTGCTTTTGCGCCGCTGTTGTAACATCTAATAAAATACACCAAGACAACACTGCTGGCCTGAGATCATGTGACTGTATGACTGCCTGCATGCGCTTTTGAGCAGAAGTCTGGGCTCAGGGCGGAGGATTGAGGGGTTGAGGGTGGGGCAGTGGAGGGGGGGAGCTGTAGATTATTAAGGGGATAATCTAAAGATGTATTTCCAGTCATGACCAGCTGTCACAACACATACAACGGGGAAATGACATGCACATGGTTTTTGCTCTGTCTGTGGCCACCCACCAGTGCTGCACACACTTTATAGTTCTGCTCGGTGCACCTGGCTGCTGTCATTTGGTGGTGCACGTCAGCTTTGTAACACGGTGTCTTTGAGGGCAAGTTTAGAACAGCGGGGAGCTGTAAAAAGCTTCACAGCTTTTCCATCAGAAATCAGAGTTATTTGTGTTCTTTATGGTAAAAGGATTAGAAAGAAGACAAGCTGAACAAAGGGACGCTGCACGTGGGTGTGGGCGGGAGCGTAAAAAATGCCCCACATGGTGACCAAGACAACAGGTGGCAAGTCTTGTCCATTTTCACCCCCTCTCCGATGACTGACTGAGCTCTGCTGAGGCTGCTGACACATTTATGGCCTGTTATTACTTGGCGTGTTCTTCTGTGCAGGCTGCAAAAGTACTTGCCATAAAAAGGCCCACTTCCCACTCGCTCACATAAACACACACGCCTGACGCGGGAACCGATTAGTTGCAACAGAGGTATGTGTCTGTGTGTTTACCCAGCTGTTAATCCCAGTATATCCCTGCTGATTGGACATGAGTGGTGAGAAGAGAAGAAAAAACTGTAAAGGGAAGTTATTTTGATTTCTTTCTTTTTTTTTCAGCCAATCATCACTACACTCTCAGCAGCTGAGACTCGGTGAGTGAAAAAGAAAGGGGAAAAAGCAAAAGATGAGAACTCATGGAGTGTAATATTTGCAGTGTGCCATGGAGGAGGCACCATGAGAGCCACTCTGACATTCCTAGTCAGTGACAGCCCAAGTCCAGGAAGTATGAAGAGAAAACAAAACGGTATTTGTTGTCATCACTGGGCAGCAGCTGCAGCGTTGATGGTAAAGACCTCACCCCTTACAGGGTGTAATGAATGAGGCCAGAGCGGGGTCACAAAGAGAAGCCAATCAGAAAACTGTTTTCATAAGAACATGATTGCATGCTGAGAGACATGTGGCAGAAAAAATAGTCCTGCATTGCTGCCACATCCTTTGAGAAGACTGAATTAACCCAACATGCGCCAGCATTCATAGCAATTTATTTATATATATATTTTTCTTTTTTACAAAAATAAAAAGACTTTCTCTCAATACAAATAAATATTAAAGGCATAAAGAATGAATAATACATACACGGTCTGTGTGCTTCACAAGAGGCTCAACCTTTGCAAAAGATATTTTGAATAATTTAGATTTTTTTACAGGTTCATAAGTTAGACAAGGTCACAGTAAAAAGCCTGTGACGTGGCTCGCAGCCAGTAATTGGACTGATACATTCAGGTCTGCGTTAAAAGTCACAGTCAGGCTCTCAGCTGGGGACGTCAAAGCGCTTTTCACAGGAGACAGCAGAGGAATTAAAGTCGGTATGAGTGGACGCTCCATCTTTGCCAGGATAGACATTTTAACTCCACACTTTGCGTCATCCTCTTTCATTTGAGTTCCCACATGCCTCCTCAGAAGCTAAGTTTTTAGAGCCTCGAGGGCCAAAGCGATGATTCGCGGCACGCTGCGGTAGAACGAGTCGTTCTCCAGGCCCACAAGACTGTAGAAGGTCAAGGCCCGTCCTCCTACTACAGCTTTTATCCGTGCCTGGTAAAGTCCTCGGTCGTTCTTTGAGTTCAGATCCACCAACACCTGGAGAAAAGAGTGAACTTGTTTAGAACTTGTTCAGGGACAAATCAGAGCTTATGAAATGATCATATTGCATTTACCTCTTGGAAGTTCATGTGCAGATTCTTGCTCGGGATGTTTAACACCCAGCTGTAGGCGTCTCTGATCAGGCTGACTTGCTGTGAAGACTCTCTTAATCCGGGGCAAACTAGAAGTATTACAGCATGATGGAGTTTAGAGAATATAATAAGCTAAAAATAAATACTGCATTTATAAAAATATTCAATAAACATTTGTCAGATCAAGGTGTGACTCATACTTTTCCCCGTGGCATCCGGTATTTGCCTGTTTTGAAGAAGGCTCCTGTATTTTCTGTGGAGGCTTAAAGGCTGAACCGTATATCTGGGGTCAGAGGTCTTGATGACTTGCTGGACGACAGCGGCCGACCGCTCAGGGAACGGTAACACTGCAGATTTTACTTTCGATCCTTCCTCATCCCCAGCAAATGTAAAATCCTCGGATGTCATGCTCAACTCTTCGTTGGGAAAAGCATCTCTGCTGGATGAGGTTTTGCTTTCTGATGCGCCTTCTGCCTCATCTTGTGTTCTTAATTTCTGAATTTCATCCATCAAGACAGTGAGAAGTGACCAAGGCTCCTGGGAGTCCTTGGAGGAAGTCGGATCGCTGTGGACCGGCACTTCAGCGGAAGAAGTCGGAAAAGGGGGACTGTGAGGAGAGTCCTCCTGGAGGTAGACGGGATCCAAGCGCAGGAGGGGAGGAGCGGCTCTGGAGCCCAGTTTAGAGCGAAGACCTGAAATAACAGACTGATATTCTCCTGCCAGCTGTTGGACCAAAGAATCCTGAGTCTGCAACACATGAAAATACACAGATGTTGAGATTAGACAGGAATATTTAAAGGATTATAAATACACAAGACTGAGAAATTTCATGCATTTGTTTCCCATTCTAATTCAACCAAACATAATTTCAAATGTTCTTTTGGTCCAAGTAAACAATGAGAATCTCGTCGTCATATAAACGTTTGCAACATCACCTTTTATCATACCTGTAAAAAAATGTTCTCGTGTGTTTTTGTTGTGATGTCTGAGACGTGTGGGAATGGATCAGCGTGTTGTTTCTCCATGTCATCTGCCATGTGTCCCAGGTATTTCTCCCAATCATCCACTGAGGGTCCCACATCTTTGAATAAAACTGGGGGAGTGTGTGAAGGGCTCCGTTCTGCTGGCATGACAGCTCCACCTAGCTGTTCTGCAAGAAATGAAACTCCTGTTACAACAGAGGCCCACAAACAACACAATGTGTGCTTACTCCAGAACACAACGCTGTGCTGCATAACACTGCTAACGGTACATAAGGCTTCACACTCTTGACCAAACATGCAGAAACACAATCAGCCAGTCCTTTACCTTTAATCTGAGTGAGGCCTTGGCTCAGGCTGAGGTCCCTCCTCTCTCTGGTGTGAGTGAAAGCCGTGCTGTAGATGTGCTCCACAAGCTGAGGCAGAGTCTGGGTGAAGAAAGTCAAGTCCACTTTGTCTCTGATGTAGTCCTCGGCCCTCTGGAGCAAGTCCAAGAGGGTTTGCAGGAACGATCGCAACTCTGAGGGATGGAGAGGGGACAAAAATTCTGAAAACCAACCCAAAATTAGCCTAGTAGAGATATACATTTACATTGTTTGAAATTTGTTAAACATTGCTTTGGAGTTAAGCGCACTTACGGCATTTCTTGAAGCGGGTGAGACATTTGTCCTCGGCCATTCGGCTGCAAGTGCTGGCAGACTGACCAGCGGGACAAGTCAGGGTATAAAAACGGCACAAAGAGCTAAACTCTGATTTCTGTTCATCCTCCGTCATTTCAGTTGTCTTCAGCAGCTCTGAGCATGTTGGCTCCCGACTTCCAAATGCCTCTAAAAGGAGCAGCGTAATTGTATGGTAAATTCAGTGTTTTAATATGCAGACATACAGAACTGTATGTTGCAAATAAATCAAATTATTATTAAACGATAGATTGACAGAAGGCTATATAGTTCATCCAACGTTTTCAAGTAAAACTTACTCTGAATTTCAGCCTGAATCCAGTCAGAAAAAGCCGACACTCGTGTGTAAACCCCCGGCTTGCCTTTCTCCCCACAGCCGTCCCCCCAGGACGTGATGCCGTAGAGCTGGAAGCGGCCTGTAATCCGGTCCTGGTAAATCAGAGGGCCACCAGAATCTCCCTACATGACAAAAAAATATACAAATGTTGAAAAGCTTGTCTCTGTACAGATATGGTTTATCGTCTGAAGATCATTGGAGCCTCAGATCTTTTATAATGTGTTGAGTATGTGAGCTCAGTAACTGAACACAGTTACCTAATACAACTAAAAAGGACTCTTCCACTTGAAAGTGATGCTGTTTGGCCCACCTGACAGGAGTCTATGCCTCCAGAGAGATAACCAGCACAAAGCATCGTGTTGGTGACCAGTTCTTTGCCGAGAGCACTTTTACAAGTGCTCTGAGGCAGCAGGGGCACTTTGGCCTCCATCACCACGTCAGCAGACGGGCCATCTGCAGAGAAAAATCCCTTTCAGCTTTACGAGATACTCAGACATTCAGAGGTTTGGATGTGATGAAAACAGCACCAAACAGCACGTGGCCATAGTTAATCAGCAGCTAAAGGGAGAAAAAGCAGACACGATACGCTCCACTCACCTTCATAGAGGGACCCCCAGCCTGCCACTAGACACGGGCTGCCAGTGGGGGGCTCCATGCCGGAAGGGAGGCACACCGGGGTGACATGTTCTGACAAGACCACTGGGGAAGTCAGCTCCACCAAGGCTATATCGTTGTTAAATGTTTTTGGGTTAAACTGCAGCAGAATAGACAGCAGGATGTATGAATCAATAAAAAGATTTCTGTAATCTGCATTGCAAATGCCAAACTAACATCTTATATGTGTATATTATGTATATTTATATAAGCTTCTTGTTTTTTTGTACCTTAGGATGGGGGATGATTCGGTTCACTTTGAGAACCTGCTCATCAGGGTCAGTCTTGGTGATGTCAAATTCGCCCACTACAGCTGTCCAGGAGCTCTCACTGCGGCTGCTGCGAGAAAATATGACAATAGGAGTGAGGAAATGGGGGGTAAAGATACAACCTTGCACTGCATTTGAGATTATTTGAAAACAACAAATCCACCCAAGAAACCTCTGACCTCTTAAAGACACAGGCGCTCTTACCCAGCAAAACAATGTGCAGCAGTGACCACCCAGGAGCTGTCCACTAGGACGCCTCCGCACATCAGCCCACCATCTACTTGCAGGTTAACGAGCCAGGGCCAGCTGCCTGGAGGCGCAGGCGAGCCGCCAACGATCCTGAAGCGCGGCTGTGTGATGTTCTGCACGGTGGGAGACCTCTGACCACACACTGCTGCAGGGACAGAGAGGCAAACACATGCCGCCAAGTCAGATATTTAAAAAGGAGCACAGATAATCAGAACAGTGCAAACAGTGCTGTCTCACCTTGTGCATGCGTCTGCATGACGGGTTCCAGGTTCTGCATTGTGCTAAGCAAGCTGCACTGGAGGACACGCGCGCTGCAACTCTCACCCATGATCCTGATGCAGCTCTCACTGTCGAGTTCAGCGGGTGGGCAGCGGTGCTGATAGTACGCACAGGCCTGACTCAGAGCCCAGCTCCGCTCCGCCTCAGCCTGAAGCTTCTGAGCCTTACCGATGACATCACAGCTGGGCTCTGATAACGCGCTGGAGGGGGATGCTGTCAGACATAAAAGATAATGATGATGATGATGCAGATAAGGAACAAATGAAGATACAATAAGGTAAATATTGTTCTTACAGCAAGACCCGGACAGCTGTCCACAGTTCTGGAACAGACAGGGAACGCAGCCTCGACAGCTCGCCTCGGCCCGACTTCTCTCTGAAGATGCACGCTCAAGAGTGGAAAGGGCACTGGCCATGGCTGCTTCCAGAACAACTGTCCCACGATCAGACAGCGCTGCAGCAGAGGAAAGGGGGGGGGGGGAAAGAAAAAGGCTCATAACATTACAAATTACATCAGCAAATTCTACCACCAGATTTATAAGCCAGCAAGTTCACATAAACAATCATTTTAATGCAGAAGTGGCAAAGACAGCTTTTAGATTAAGCCCCTGCTGCACCGTCTGTTTCACTTTGTTTGTTAGAATCAGCATTAAGGGACTGAGAGCTGGTTCATGCAGAGAAAATCCACCCGTAAGTGTGACAGGCTTTTGATGAATACATCTGCAGATAAATGTACAGATTTGATGAATTTTGAGAAAAAAACAAAAAAAACCACATTTGGACAGGAATGCTTTGGCAGTGGGATTAAAGAAAGGCCATCTAGGTCATCACATAGAAGACTGTCCTTTGCTGTGGGAACACTATGTGTGTGAGCATTAGCATGAATTGGTGCAGCTTTCTGGTATGTGTGTGTGAGTAGCCCCCTTTTCTCATGCTGCTCTTTGAGCTCATTGCCAGCATTTTAGGGAAGCTAGCTCACGCTCAGCACGCTGTTGAGGCTTCTACAGACGCACTTCAATCAAGCCGCCGGCCCTGCAGCCCCCCTCTGTGCTGCACCACATCACAGGATAGGCCACTAACAACAACAATACTGATTGAAGACTTAATTAGACGGCCAGGGCTGAGTGGGCAGAGGCTGCTGGGTTTGGGACCGGCTCTCAGGGCACCGGCTGGCAGTCCCTTGTTCTGTGGATCAACCCTCCCATCATCTGGAGCTCATATGAAGGCTTCACTCCGCACCTCAGCAACAGGAAGGCCTGACCTCTGAGCTGATCGTTTAAAAGTGTGATAGAGCTATTAAAAAGTTTTATTTGATAGTTATTGTATGAGTCGCCATAAAATGTGACCTAATGTATCTGTGCTCTTCATCCATTTCACAAACATTTAGCTTTTTGTCTTGGTAACTAATCTCAGATCACTGAGCCTCTGATAAATCTATTTGGAGTCTGAAAACCTCTGCTCTAAAAAAAAAAAACTCGAACAAACAAAATAAATCCTGTTCTTGCTGCACTAAACAAAATGTTGAAATGAATTCATCTTTTGCTGTTTGCAACAGGTCGAGTTATTGCTTTACTAACTGAACACCTGCCTATCGACTGCAAAACTCTTAAGTATACATCTATCTGAAGATACAGGCAATCATTCAAAAACAGGGTCAGACTTTTAGGGCTTGCACACTATTAAATGTAACGCTGAGTATGGGACAATCCGGCTGAGTCGCCAGATGTTTGTCCATTTAACTCTTAAAGAGATGCCCAAGTTGCTAAGATGCAGTAAATGATAACAGATCATCAATAATAAATAAAGCAACCATTTCAATATGATTAACTCTAATGCAGAGGATGTGTATGAAACTACAATCAGATCAGACTTCCTGCTCATCGTTGGTGACAGTTTCTTTTAGAGAAAGTTCAGACTTTACCTTTGAGTGCACTCTGGGGCATCCTGTAGACCTCTCTGCTTGTCGGGGCACCCAGCAAGCAGTCCAGCCCCGTAAGCAGCAGCGATATCAGCAGCAGTGCCATGATGTCTGAGCATCAGACCTCCACTCCACAGTGACAGCAGGCAGACGGACGGGATGCCTGCAGGATGAACGAAGAGGCTGCAGAGGTGCTGGAGAGGGAGCGGGTCTGCACAGGTTCCACGTCGGGCGGCTCTATGCGGCTCTTCCTCCTCCCGGCTCTCTGGGCTCTCTCCCACACTGTGCTGCAGGGCATCTGTCTGTAAGTTTACTTAGAGGAACAATAGATGCCTGGAGTGGTCCCTGGTATATATAGAGTCCCCAAGGGAACACCAGTAAGAGGGAGGGGGGACCAGGATAGGGAAGGGAGGGAGAAATGCTCCCATGGCCAATACACAAACAGATGAATTCATTAAGACTGTGACAGCAAATCGGGCGCAACTTGCCAAGGCTGGACATCACAAAGAGGTTTGGTTCTATGAAAGGAGACAGAGGGAGGGAGAGAGAGATGCAGATAGGGAGGGGGGGAGTAAGCGGACTGATTGGCTGGGTGGCAGGGAAAGGGGTGTTGTTTGAATTAATTACTGTGAGAGGAAGAGAGGAAAAAGGTTCTGCGGATAAGGCTATGTGCTGATGTGACACCGGAGCAGAGGAATGTGGAGTGAGAGGGACGTCAAGCAGCATCTGAAACGAGGAGTGGCAGCGTGAGCGGAGCGAACGGGACACGGGGAGGCCGAGTGTGAGAGAGCAGGAGCGAGGGAGAGGGAAGTGTCTGCCATTCGTGCCCCTCAAAGGGGGCATTGTCCCCGGCGTCCCTCTGAGGATGCCCACATCAAAGCCGTCCCCTGGGCATCACTTGGCTGCCGCCTCCATTGATCACTTACAGTCTTTTATCTGTCCCATTAAAATATTGTCAGTTCACATCACTTTTGTCTTTCTCTGCTGAACTCTGCTTTTGTTACATAAAGATACAGTAGCTCACCGCTTCTGTCCGCAGAGGATTTTAAAGGGAAATAATTTATTTAGAATAACATTTGACAGTCTCATATATGCACCTTTGATTTTTGAACATTTCCAGCTACAAAATCAAAGCTAATACACTGGCTTTAAAACATCTTGAAATTATGCATTTACACAGATGTATCTAGTATTTCATGTTTTTTATGTCTTTGCGGAGGAAAACAGGCTTACTGTACTGTAGAAGAAAATGTGTTGGTTTTTTTTGCATTTTTTCACTTCTTTGGAGATAAAATTAGCTTTTTAAAATGTTGGCAACTTCATGGTAAAAATATCTATATTTTTTTTAATTAAGGAAAACTTTTAACCTTACCTGAGTGGTAGACATGGAGCAGGCTGGATCCCTCAGCTTTTTTGTGAGATACAGATTTGCCATTGAAATGCGCTGCTTTAGCAACTGTTATAGCAGCCCATTTAAGGACTAATGTATGAACACTCCTGCCTTTCATACTCAAAATAGAGTCTAAAGTTCCTTAAATGAGGACGTCCTCTTTGAAACTCCCACCAGAGAAACCATTCAAAATTTCAGTCAGTGATGAACAGCTTGAGAGGAGTGAGGCCAGACTCTCTGAGTTACCTGTGCTGTATAAATATATTGTATTGAACATAGAGCATCAGTATCAGAGCATCAGTATCAGACCCTGCTGAAATAAAGATTACTGAATCGAATGTATTAAATGTTTATGTTTTTGTATACTGGAAATCTAGGACACAAAGCCGACTGAAACCTGGATGCTCACTCCAATAAGTCATTTGTACTTTTAACATTAAAAGGACACCATGATCAGTCTGTAAAATACCTAATACTACAGTATTACATTATGTTACATTCGCTCCGGATGATAAAACTTCAAACAGCAGATCATTACGTAAAACTTGTATACAAGCTGTTTTGTACATTCGCAGTTATGGAGTCATGTAGACAGAGAGACATCAATGCTGACGGCTACCCCAAAGGAGGAGAACAGACTGGAGTCAGCTTTGAAGCAGCTGACGGGCTAAATGGCAAAAAGAGAGGTGACTCGATCCAGCAGAGGGTTTTCAAACAGAGCCATCCTGTGACGGAGCAGGTCACACTGACAACATACAGCAGCTGTTGGTGAGTCAGCGTTCATGTTTTAGTCAGACTCTGCAGCCGAGTCTGGAAAGTTCAGATGGTGTTAAACAACAAAACGGAGGAGTTTGTGTTTGACAGACTAGTAAGATTAAACTTCTTCATCTCAAGCTGCGGTTTCCGTGTGTGCATGCTTCTCTGTGCCCCAGCCCCCTCTGTGCACCCGTGTGGCACAATGGCTCAGAGATCTGAGAGCCGGCTCAGGCAGAGCGGAGCAGGAACGGCATTGGACAAACGGGCGGCACTCTTTCATTCCATCCATCTCTCCATCCGGTTGCCTTTGATGTCCTTTGATTAATTTGCCTTCTGCTCACTTGTCCTCCTTCTTTCCTCCAAGCACGGTGCTCAGTTTCCCCCCCTCTGCCAGCCTGACTCAGCGTCCACTATTGTGATATTTTAGCTTCTGTACTGAATTTATTAGCTGTCATAGGCACCGTACTGCAGGCGGATTCAGTTAGTTCTGGCTGTTTATTGCTATTTTATGACAGAAACTACGATCTTAATATTGATTATGATATTAAGACACCATTCTGACAGCACAAATAACCCATTTTACTAAATAATCAACTGTTCTGTTGTTTGCCAAGAATACAGGCTGCTTTTTTTATATATATAGAAATTTAGTAATTGAAGCACATAGTGTGAACATGTGAGGGTTGTTTGGATGAAAACGTCCAGCGTGAAACTTTAGTACTGTGATTCCGTGCCATATTGAAGTTGATTTAATTTTCTATGCCATACACTGAAAAAATTGTAATTCTCTTTATATTTGATCATTAATGTATTACTGAATAACAAACTACCAAGCTGCAGTGTATATCAAAAGATCAAACATCTCAACACTCCTAACAGAACACTTCGCTCTCAGACTGCAGGTCTGCTGGTGGTTCCAGAGTCTCTAAGAGTCAACTCGACTGGGAGGCAGAGCCTTCAGCCATCAGGCCCCTGTTTGATGGAAGCAGCTCCGAGCTTTGCCTCAGGAGCCAGACAAACTCCCTGCCTTTAAGATCAGACTTAAAACCTTCCTTTTTGATAAATCCTATAGTTAGGGGTGGCTAGCCATCCCTTAGTTATGCTGCCATAGGCTGCTGAGGGACGTCCCATGATGCTTTTCATCCTCATCTTTCTGCTCCTCATCTCTCATGTAGAATCATATCACAGTATCATCATCATTAACATATTTCTCCTCTCTCAGCAGATCTGGTTGGATAAAGGCTGTGATGTCTGTCTCTCTTTCTGTCCTCCCCACTCCACCCGGCCGAGGCAGATGGCCGCCCTCCCTGAGCCGGAGGTTCTTCCTTCCTGTTAAAAGTGAGTTTTTCCTTTCCACCGTCGGATCGAAGTCAAGAAGCAATGGAATTTGTTGGTTTTCTTAGCTAGGCTATTTGTTATGAATTGGCTTGTATGAATCAGTGTATGATGACAACAGATTGGCCCAAACTGATCATTTGTCAAGTGCCCTGGGATGACATTGCCGTGAATTAGTACAATATAAATAAAACTAAATTGAACTGAAGCCAAAGAGTACATTGTTTTCTATTCTGATTAACATTTCTTTCTGATGCACTGGAAAATTTTAAGAAAAAGAAAAAAACATACTGAATTCACATACTAGTTAATGATGAAGCATGTTATAAATTCCAAATGACTGAAGATTATTGTGTGCCCCAGTACCTAGTATTGACTGCATTTCCAAATATATAGAGTGCTAATTGTTAGGTTAGGCTGTTGTTATATAGAACTTTCCTAAGTAACTATTGATGCAACCCAAAAAGCTCAAACATACCCCCCACTGCTGCTGCGAGTTTTGTTCACTTTGTATTTTGTTTAAAGTCAAATAAATGTCAACCCTGTTGATGCTGATGATTTTAAAGTTTAACAATATCTTAACAAAAGCGTTGTGCTTGTAGTCAGAACTGCCATGTTAAAGCTATATACTCTGGAAACTGAATGCACAATTATCTGTTGAATCATCTTCACAGTATTTACACCGATCCATCGAAGACTTGCCAAAAACAGAAAGAAAACACTAAAAAAGATAATATGACGCAGAGCATAAACTCCCCCTACAATGAAAACCTTCACAACAATCGAGTTGAATAACACGCAGGTATTGTGTTCAGTTATGAAACCATTTCTCCTATTGTCTCAGGGAGAAAACAATTGAAATCTAGGTCAGTGGGGTACGCAGCGGAGAAGAGGTTCCCAACATTTCAGCGCAGACAGACACTTGAACCCCCTGACAACAGTCAAGCAGAAGCAGCTCGTCTGCACAGGCCTGTGATAGGTCTTTGTTAGACATGCTATTAATTAGATTTCTTATGACCTCAACAATCACATTAACTGCCATTAAATGCACATTGAACACCAACTGTTCGATAATCGAATGCCCAATTTACATAATGGTGTGACAATGACGGCATGGTGGATTATTCTTCCTGCTAACAACGCAGCCCCTCAATCTCATCTTACAATGTTTTATGTTTATTTTGATGAAACTGTATGCTACAATAAACAAAGACCACAAGAGTTTTGTCCTAACTTGAACAAGTGCAGAGGGCTGAATCTTTGCAGTTTCAACCAAAATTTAGGGTAAAAACCTGCGTTATACTCTGACCTTTTTTAATAGGATGTGGAGTTTTCAAACTTACCTGAGGTTGTTTGCACTTCTTCTCTGTGGCCTATCTGGGGCTTAAAAATGTAA
>JBBDHI010000008.1:11610546-11621218 GCA_037177115.1 Craterocephalus stercusmuscarum
ACATCCGGACAGGCCGAGCCCCCCCCAGCAGCGGCAGACCCCCCACCCCCAGGAGAGGGGGGAGACCCCGCACCCCACCACACTTCCTTTGTTAATAAAAAGATTTGTGATCACTTCCATATCTATAATAATTAATTGTTCAGTGTTATGTTTTTGTTATGTTTGTTAGGGCACATTTTTAAACAAGGGAGAAAAAGGCAAATATAAGAGAAAAGACAATTAATTTGGCAATAAAATAACAAAAAATAATTTTGTTGGGAAAAAAATAGTAAAAAATCGAAATCGAGAACTTAAAATCGAGAATCAAATCGAATCGTGGCTTGAGTGAATCTTTACATCCCTAGTGTTTTATTTAATAAATGTAAAAAGGTGACCCAAACAAAAAAAAACAAGTTAGCGCTGGGCGATATGGCTAAAAATATAATACACTTTTAATTTCACACTAAAAATGCTGAGGGCTATCTCAGCATCTGCACATTGAACAAAGAATACAGTGAGCATACACAGACAACCAAACTAAGTGGACACTAAGATCAAAAAGGATTGCTCTAATATGGCCTCCATGGAAGCATTTGAATCTATTGTTTTACCTAATTTTATGTCTGTAACTTGAATAACAGTCTCTCACACCAGTCTGGATATAACCCAAGCATGCAACGGATCTCGGAGGCAGCTGACATCTTCCACTGTGCCACGCCTGTCATGGAAAATCACCTTCACTGTAATTTTCCACAGTAAGAACGTACATAATACCAGCTCTTCTTTAACTTTAAAAATCTGAGTGCCACTGCAGAGGAAAGATCCACACTGTCACAGCTTTAGTCAGGTAATACTACCTACAGTACGAGCTGCACAGTCATATTAACAGCTGTGCCTGCCATCACAGCCACTTAGCTGAGTCAGTTGTGGAGGTACGAGGTAGCATTATTTACTTTCACATCAGGCTACGCTAACAGAGACCTATGTGTTTGTGAGTGTCTGTGGATCTGAGTGGTTTTGTTTTAATCTGTCAGAGAGTCGGTGTTGTCGCAGCAGAGAGGTCATGATTCAGCAATAAACTGAGTGTGTGAGGGATCAGATTCACTGCGTGTTCATATCACCTCCACTGTAGTGAGAAGGACAACCAAACCAGAGAAACACATAGTACATGCCAGCAAAGTTAGAAATACGTGGCTGTGTTCCTTCCTCTTCATTGACTGCTCTCATTCATAAATGAAGATGGATGATTCAACGCTGACAAGCTGTCAGAGATTGCTCAGATATTCTGGAATAAGTGGGACAAGACAGACGCTACAGTGACAGTTTGTGCAAAAACATCTTTTCTTTTAAATGTGCGAGTAAGTTCAGATTTAATTGAGGCCGTAACAAACGCAGGTGCATGCTGTGAACGAGACACAAGCGCACAAACACACAGTGACAGACAAGCACACAGTCATTATGTGTAGAGGAAAAAGAGAGGGTAACAGCAGTATACGTCTTTTCAATTAGCCACCTACCAAGACTACGTCTGTGACAAAATGAAATGGCAGAGAAAGTACAGGTATTATGAAGTTTAAAAGCAAACTTGCGCGCGCGCACACACTCACACACACACAAAGGCTCAAACTTGACTTGACTGGTTAATTTTCTGCCTGGTAGGCAGGCGAGTTATTCAATTCAAGGTGCCTGCATCTGTATGTAAATGGCTTTCTTGCCTGACCTTGGTGTGATTATGCAGTATGGATCAGGTTTTGCAGAAGAGGGCTGGTCCACTGTGGGAGCGTTATGGCTGACAAAGCATATTGATCCTTGCAGGAGGAAATAGCATGTCTCCCTGCAGTGTCACTGTGTCAAAGCCTGAACTGAATACTGGCTCTAAATCAAGGATGATTCCAGAAATTTGAAGTGCTGTGACAGCAACTCATTCAAGGTGAGAATGAGCACAGTGTTTGAAAATTATTCCAACTTTATTTTTTTGGAGAAAATGTGAACGCTCAGTTCTAGGAGTTACGATAAAACACTGAAAAAGATCCATTTTCCTTTGACTATTTCATCTGCCTTGATTAATGTGAGCTCTTTACTGTGGCTTAATGCAAACATTTAACAGGTGATTTTTCCTGAGTTACATGTTCCTCTAACGACCTTTGAATTGTTAAGATGAAAATAAAATGGCTTCTGTCTGGTTAAGATTGAAAAATTTGAGAGAAATACTCAAGAATTAGGATTTAAAGTCAAATTATTACCAGGATCCAAAAGGTTAAGATTTATTCTAAACTAAAGGAATGAAATCGTTCTTCAACATACATACTGTATATTTTCTAAGACATTAAAGGAACTATGTTTCTTCTGGCTATTTTAGCTAGTGAAAGCGGCTAGTTTTTAGCTTTGGCGTGACGGGTTAACTTCCTGAACTTCCGGATTCCTAGGGGAACGCTCTTACTGGCTGATCAGAATCTGGAGTTTCTGGAAGTTAACCCCATTGGCAGATGGAGGACTCAAAAATGCTTCCAAATTACAAGCATGTTACGCCAAAGCTAAAAACTAGCCGCTCTCGCTAACTAATATGGCCGGACGTAATATTGGGTAAAGCTCCTTTAAGCGCAGTAGTGCTCTTGCTTTAACTTCGCTCTACTGCAGAAGACACTGAATTCTCAGTTAAAAAAATATCTGCTCTGTTGTGTGATAAAAATATTTTAAAATTATTTACACAAAATGGTCCGATGGTAAATTCTAATGTAGCTTACTTTTTCACATGGCTTCACTGCTATTAGCATTTTTGGTGCTTTGTCCATCCTCTCCTGCCTTGAGTTAATGTTTTAGTAATCTGCATCACCTCCAGAGGCGAAATATCTAAATAAGAAATAAAGAAAATAAAAGAAATACCCATTTACCAGGGCTGTGGTTGGCAAACATCTGGAAAAGTACAAGACGGATTCAGCATTTGCAGCTTTCATCAAAAATAAAACAGCTTAAAAAGTTTAATATCAGGAGTTTAATATGCAAATAGAAGCATCTTGAATTCTATGCAAGTTATAACAGGGATGAAATGAGGAGAAGCTTAATTTGGATCTAGTTTTCATCTGCAGCATCGCTGCAGCATTTTGTATCAGCTGGAAGCTTTCTGAGCAGTGCTGCTGCAATGATGAAAATGTTCAGCAGCTGATTTTGGTGATGTTACATCACTGAAACAAGGTGGCCTTAGAAACTCCTTTTAAATGCAAGTCGAAGGACAGATTTCATTCAAAAATAACTCCCAAGTTCCTCACTGTAGTGCTAGAAGGGATGTTAAGGTCACTATGTAGGTAAACAAAATCTTTCTGTGGTGTTTGGTTGTGAAGACAACAACCTCAGTCTTGAAGAAGAAAATTCAGAATCATCCAGGCCTTTTTACATTTTACAAAGAAAGACATTTTTGCATTCTGACCTACTGATTGAGCTCATCCAGCTTCATGGCATAGCAATGTGTAGCAATGAAAATGTATGCCATTAAGTGTCATTCACTGAGTAGCATTTGACATCTGCACCGGATAAATGAGCAGCTAAGCTTGCTGTCTGGCTTGGAATTAAAATGATGCAGGTGTCGACAATTTAGATCTGAACCATAAAAATACTTGCTCTAAAATAGTTATTGCAGTTTGTGCTAACAAGATAGTGTAATTCGCAGTCTGCTTTCAGATCCTCGACGAGCTCCTGACAGCAACGAAGTTGCTAATGAAGAGTGAGTCAGCCTCGGAGACCGGCTGGTGGATGAAGATGGTGATTAATGCAGCATGCTTCGTCCCCTCCTCTGATCTGCTGCTATATGCAATATGCCAATGCGTCAACACTACTCTCCATCATTCACACACAAGCACAAACACACACACACACTACTCATCCAGTTGTTTGTCCGATACTTCAACAGGAAGCTGTTATTTATATTTGTTTTTTTCGGATCTGTACATGTGTCTTGCAGCCAACCAGTGCAGAATGAAAGCTGGCTGAAAGACTATGGCTTTGCAAGCATCTTCTGCCCCGACGGCGCTGCATGAGTCGCCGACACTCACATTAAACAAACTGTTCTCACTGAATCATGACCACTTCCTGTTTGGCAGGAACTGCGTGTTCTTCATCCATGAGAAAAGAAAGTTGCATGAAGAGGAGGACGTGAGAAGTTTGAACAAGAGGAGTCGGAGAGCATGAAACAATAGCTGTGTGTTCGGTATCTCCCGCAGCACAAACACCATCAGATTATCGTTTGAGAAACAAAGAAAAAAATAGAAAAAGAAGTGACCTTTTACTGCTACGGCTCAAGTCAGACCAACTCTCATGCATTCAGCACAGAGGATGTACTTATATGGGCATGAGAACAGGAACTCCGAGCAGACCCGTGAGTGTCTCAGTGGTGATATCGATGATGTTTGGAGGCCACCTGCAGTGTCAGGAGGACTTCTGAAACTCCGAACAGCTTTCTCAAGGCTGCAGCGGACTGAGAGAGAGGTTTGAATGACATTCAATTTGTTCGAAAATGAGAGAGTGAGGGGATGTAAATGGTTGGGGCAATGAATGGGGATAAGAGCGGAGGAATTTAGTGGGTGGGGGTTAAGAGTGAAAGGGAAGAGATGTGGAAGAAGAGCAGGCTGGGATAGATAAGTGTGAATAGGCATAATTGGCAAGTACGCCGATAAAGAGGAGAGTATAAAGGCTGGAAGAGAGCGGGTGGTATGACGTAGTCAGTCTTTCTCCGGCTCTCTCATCTCGCTCCTGCTTTCACTATTAGGTATCTCTGCTGCAGCGTTGACTCCAACAGCATACTTGATGAGAGAGCCAGCACAGTTCCCAAGCTTCATCCCACACACGCATACACACACAATGCATACACACACAAAGTCACACAGCTGGATGAGGCATCGCCAGGTTAAGCGCCACGTCTGGCACCAATGTCACTCTGCTACCGCAGGTTTCATGAGGGCTGAACCCTTTAAAGCGCCACTTCCTGGCTATGGGATGTTTGCTTACTGATGGGGTGCTGATGGAAAAGCAGAAAACAAATGCGCTCAATAAAAACCATGTCGGAAAATAAACCAAAGAGCAAACAAAAAAAAAGGGGGCCGTTTGGATACCTAAGTACACAAAACACATAACACGCCTGGTTCCACACCTTAATCCACACCAGTGAGTGCACCGATGAGTCTGGCATCGTGGCATGAAGTAAACAAATGATCCGATCAGCAGCATGAGGGGACTCGCAAGAAGCCATTCAATGTCATGAGTGGGAGGAACGCCATTGCCAAGTAATGCCATTTAATGGGCTGGAGAGAAACATCCATTAAAATCTTGGTTTTTGTCTGTAATCATCATATTCAAAGAATATTTTTAATGATATGAAAGAACGGTCACAGCAGTTGCCAAGAATTTCTGAACTCCCTCATTTTCTCTGTAATATACAGGCAAAGCCACTGGTTTTGTTTCTGGTATTTCATCTCATTTTTGTTTATTTAGAGAACATCGCTCTGTTTACTACAGCCTGCACCTCCACCTAATGACATGCTATATAAATAAGTTTATTCACCCCACAATACCTACCAGAAATGCACCAACTGGCCTCCTTATAGTATATTTCAGATGTATCTAATTCCAGGCCTCCAGGGTCGTTGCACTGCAGATTATAATGTTTCCTTAACCTCAAAGACTTTATTCACATCAACTGATGGATAACAGGCGTGTGCAGAGACTGACAAGCAGTCAGAGATCCATTTCACCTGAATGGCTTGTGTTAGTGCAGAAAGATGCTTAACCCTGCAGGACAGTGGCCCTCAGACATCCCTGCTGTTGGCAAATGTGCTTATGATTTTATTTTTCAGTTACGCACACTTGATGCAAATGATGAATGTGTTCAGCGGTACTTCTTTATTAAAATGACATTATTCTAATTATCAAAGGATATTTTTGCACTTTATTTGTTTTTTTTTTTACTTTACATGTAAATACAAGCACAAATATGTAGGTTAGACTCACAAATACACAAACTGCCCAAGCAGGATTTTTCATGCTAGCAATGAGAGTAAAGACATGAGAGGGAAGAGTGAGTTGGAGGATTAAAAAGCTTTACTTTATAACAACCAGTCCTTTTCGGTGTATAAGCCCCCCTGCTTCCCCTGTCCTATACTGACCTCGGGCAACTGTAATGAAAAAAAAATGCACACAAACACGCAATATACACACACACATACAAAAATCCACAAGCAAACATACCAAAAAGTAATACTGAATGTAGATTAAATAAAACAGCAGAGCATTTTCTCTCTGCTGTCAAACAGACTTTCATAAAGATGACAAAGACCAAGTTACCACGGCCAAAAGCTGTCTGGCAGTCCAACAGTCAATGACGATCAGATTTAACGCTAAATAGTAATCTAGGCCAACATGTGTGAACAGAAGCAGACGTACTGTAATGTCGTTGTGTCCTTGCGAGGAGGTTTACACATCAGTGACCTCTGATGACATGGAGCAGCATTTCCAAAAACCAGAGGATGATCTATGACAAAGCTTTTAATGTCCCTGGGGACCGTCTCGGGCTTAGATTTGGGCTTCTTGGGTGAAGAATTACGATAGTATGAACAATTATATTAAATAAAGATAGTAGTTTGGGCAACACCAGGAACTAATAAGATAAACAGCCTGTCGAATTCCAGAAGAAATAATGGCAACTTTGTAATAGTAATAAAAGAAAGACATTTCTGTTAGTTTATTGTTTTTTTCAATACAAGTAAATGACAGCGATTCCTAAAAAACAGACAAATGATTTAATTGTAAGAGAATTGGTTTCTTTGTAAAGGACCAAAACAAAGTGGTCCACATTGGTAAAATGAAATAAAAATAACTATTTTAAAAAAATGAAGTAAAACAAACAAAAACAAAAGTGTTGCATGCAAATGTATTCATTTCTATTTGCTACAAAGCCCTTTAATAATCACTGGTGTTACTGGTCACTTTGATTAAGTACATACAATAAGGTCCAGCTTTGTGCAAATTCTGTCTCACATGATCTCAGCTCATATGCTCCCAAAATGCTTCAAAGGCTGCAACACCAACAGCCAAAGGGCATCATTAAGACAGAGGAGGTCTCCAAACAAGTCAGAGGCAAAGCTATGGACAAGAACAAAGCAGAGTTGGGTAATAATCAAATATATGAAACTTTTTAAAAGTTAAATAAAAACAAACGTCTGGGATAAATACAAAACCTCTAATTGAGAGAAGAACACCCCCCCCACACACACACACACAAGGTGGCTCTATAAAATAATGTATTATGGGTGGGCTGAATAGTTATGCATGCTCTTTTTTTCAGTACTTTCTCACTCTCTTTTATTTTATTTTTTTACATTTTATGTCTTGTTTCACCATTACAAATATTTTGCTTCCTCAACTTGTTGCAGAGATAAACATCCCTGTGCCTCCTAAATTTCTATTCTAATTCCAGTATATATGGTATAGCAGCACCATAAGAAAAATGGAGCTTTTGCAAGGCTGCATACAGTCGACTCAAAAATGCTTCCAAATTACTAGCTGTTGAAACCCTAGAAATACATAAAAAATATTGACATCAAAATCCATTTAGTCATTGCAATTTAGTTTTAGTGATGTGTAGCTGTTAGACAGTTGCTCGTTCCCCTCACTGGTACTGACCCATTACAACATTAAGACCTGTACAAAATATTCAAAAAAATAAAAGGCTTTGAGTGAAAAAGGTGGAAGTCTGAATCTAAGAGGAATGAATGCTCAGATAGATTGGACATGATCGTGCTTGGCAAGGGTGAAGTCTGAGGCCAAAATTGAGTTACATCATAGCAGGTCAGTGAGGGAAAGTGTAATCATGATAGAGATGAGATGAGGAGGGGAATGAGAGACAGGGAGGAGTAAGGGGGAGGAGCAGACAGGGAGCCCAGATGGCAGGTCCTGAAGATGAGAATGAGCTGGACTGGAAGCAAAGGCTACACGCAATCCAAAACATGTCATGTAGGGCTGAGAGAAAGATGCAACTGGAATATGTCTGTGTGAGAAACCACAGCATGCAGTCACACAGATAAAAGCAGCTGAAAATGTAGATACAAAAAAAAAAAGCCTAGACTGTGCCTCGTGAAATACTCGTACACAGGAGGAAATCAGGCTTGTCTGTAGACTAACGGAGTTATCTTCTTCCCCTCCTCCACCCATTTTAACTGCGGCTCCTTGCTTTTCTCTAATATGCGTTACGTAACCTGGAATACAGACTCCTGAGGAGGGTGCAAGGGATAAGGAAGAAAAAAAGCTGTGGCAAGGGTAATGAATGAAAAACAGATCTAGACAGGCAGAGAGAGAGAGAGCCCTGAAAAAAGAGAAAGAACAAAGAGACGGAGGTGTGAGGCGCTTTAAAGACGAAACAGGAGGCAGCAGAGTGAAAAGGAAAACCGACCCGGAGGCCAAAGTCTAAAAGATTTGCACAATGAAGACTTGGTGAAATAAAAGAAAGAATAACAACAAATGAGACAACGTATCTGTTTTCATTTACAGAAGGAAGAGGTGCATTTAAAAATGTTCTTAAAACATAACAAAAGTGTTTTAGTTGAGAAAGAAGTGCCATTATGCAGTGAATGTGTCTAATTTATTCATGGATATGAACAGTAGAAAAGGTAGAGACTCAGATTCATCATCAAATAGTCATGCACCTAGCGCTCACCAGCTTTTTCATGTAGTTTCATAAGCAGCGCCCAGTGACAGGAGACGTCTTCATCATCCCAGCATAATGCACAGAAGGCAAAAGGGACTGAGGCTCTTTAAACTAAGAGCTATGTCTTGTAAGAGGGAAGGAGGAAACCTCATCAGCTGAGAAATGGGTTTGCACAAAGCTCCCTCTGAAACTCAGCATGGCAGCTCGTGTCATAACACCGCACTCAGTCCGGTTTGGGGTGACATAGTTTGTGCGTGACTAAATTGTGTGTTTGTGTTTCTGTATGTGCACGCGTGTGTGTGTTGGATTTAATCTGCACAGGAACATGAGGTCTGGAAGGACTCCCATCAGTGGGATTTGTGAAAATCTGCAGCTCAATTCACTCATGTCTCAAAAATCTTTCTTCTTTCCTCCCTGCGTGTGTTTTGACTTTTTCATTAACCCAGTAACAGGTAGACAGTTCATGCTTCCTGCAGCCGGGACCGTCTGCTCAGAACATCACAGCTGTGAGCGCTCACCGCAGGTCTGCCAAGCTTGGCACTTCATTTGCCGAAAGCATGTCTGGAGCTTTATTAAAAAAGGGATGTGCCCTATCTATCTGGGAGATCATGTCTCTTCTTAGCATTTTCAAAATGAAAAAGCACTGGACCAAAAGTGTTTGGGACAGATTAAAGCACTTTTGCTTACCAAAAGCAAGCGAAACACTAAATTCAAATTAGACACAAATCTGTTAACTCACATTTTACGGATGAACACTTTCTTAGTGTGTTAGGTATTCTGTTTTAAAAAACAAATCGTAGCAGCAGATTGCTGTGTTCTTCTTTCATTTTGTTTTTTTTCTTTTATTTGTTTTTTTTATTCTGAATTTTTGCTGAATTGAATTAGTATTGCTGGGTCTGACTTAAGGACAGAATTAGGATTGAAAAAGAGCAGAAAGGACAGGGAAAATTGACAAAAGGGGATAAAAATATACACCAGATAGAAAACAATGTCTACCTTAGCATGACAAAATAAATGAATGGGCACATAAATCGTTCATTTAAATTACATAGAGATGCACATGTATGCAGCACTTTGTTCATTATATTCCTCTGCTTTTCTAACAGCATACGAAACAAGATGAAGATTAAAGCGATTCAGGACAAGAGACAGGCGCTCTTTCCACAGATTCATAGGAGAGCAACATATTGGGTTTCCTCCAAACAGGTCAAAAAGTTGTGAAAAGTCGCCCTGTTTGTGGAATGTTTTTCCCACTGATCTTTTTCCGGACAAGGAAAGCGATAGATAGAGGCAGATCGTGTTTTCTTTTTAACACTTCGCCCTGTTTGTAAGCAGATGCAGCTTTTTCATCTCCTCTAGAGCCACATGAGGAAGCATTTTTTATTTCTTGGACAACTTTGCTGGTTCTCTTGGTCTCTAAGCCGTCACTCATGGTCTCAGAGCAGTGTTGAAGAATTGGATTACACTACAACTCAGAGAAAGACATTTTGAAGTTGTGTTATAAGGAAAGGAGAAAGGCCCAACTTAGAAATTCTCAATATTAAAGCAATATGAAGTCTATTTTTATAGAAATGTGTCTAATCCTATATCTCATGTAAAATGATATCGTTATCATTTTCAAACTCAACATCTCTCCCCACCCTAAGTCATTTAGGTAAGTTTAAAATAACATTTTTATCCACCTCTTTACTAAGATTCTGTTACATTTGAAAGCCCCAAAGTGTTCGTCCCAATAGCCTATTCCAGTAAAACGGCCAGTTTGAACTAACCTGTTTAATGCTGCACTACTGAACTAAGGTTAATATTTCCACACTTAACGCCCCCTAATGAGGGCTTTGATAGGATCCTGTCTCTTCTCAGAGTTCTCTCGAGCCAGTAAAAGTCCGTCTGATATTGACACTAGGGGTGGTGAAAAAAATAGTTTCTCATCGGAATCGAGATTCTTGTTCATCAAGATTCAGAATCGTTTCAAAATTTCCAAGAATCGATTTTTAAAAGGCTAAA
>JBBDHI010000008.1:11658378-11672211 GCA_037177115.1 Craterocephalus stercusmuscarum
AAAGAGAGAGCCAGACGAAGCGATGCACTAATCATGCTTGGTACCTATTGTCCAATGCTGAGGGGGCAGTCTATTATGGCCTAGTCTATGTGGCCAAAGAATGAGGTCAGCTGACTTCCTGAATATAATGAAAGACCAGGTTATTCCATCAATGGATTTTATATCTTCCCTGATAGCACGGGCATATTCCAAGATGGGCTAAAATTGCAAAAGAGTGGTTCAGATAGCACGAGAGGTCATTTTAATACATAGATTCTCCAATGAATGCACTGGATGGAAATATACCTCGTGACATCGCAAAAGCACGTTTAAAGAATGCCACAGAAATGCTGCTGTAATCAAGTCTACCGGCGATCCACCAAAACATTAGGATGACCTTTTATTTAGGTGGCAGCCTTTTTCTGGCCAGACACTGTAATTCTCTTTTATTTGAAGAATAAAATTACTACTATTGACAACGATTGCCACGTTAATACAGATTGATAAAGTGATGGGTCAAGCACACAGAAAGAAAAAGAAAGTGTAACAAAACCGAATGATTAAAGTTATGTGATAATTATAGCTGCCTGTGAAAAAATCCCAGGAAGCTGCTGATCTGATAGTAGTTACATGTATTACAGAAACATACTCATAACAAAAGTAAGCACACAAAGCCATGCAGAATGACCACAAAGACAAAAACGACAAAGACGTAAAAATTACCTAATTTTTGCCAGAAAAAACGACTACAAAATGTATACTGAAAAAGAATGGCTGCAAAGTGATGCAAAATAACCAACTGTTAAACAAGATATGACACAGGTACAATTACCACAAGAGGATAAAAAATACAAATAAAAATAAAAAAAGCAATACAAAATGAACAATTCAGCATTTAACAGACTTCAAAATTAAGTGAAATGACGAGAATACATTGTTATTTTTGTGTGACCATGAACCAAAACACTTGGCTATCTAAATTTTGGGGCTTGTTTCATGTTTTCTATGCACAGTATCTGGTAGGATGAATTAAGGATTTATCATTTTGCACTCAGGGGCCATTGCCTCATCTTGCATGCATGTCCACAAGTTCTCCAGAAAGGAGTGCGTTATAGCTGAAAGTATCACAGTGCCTTTACTGTAGCCCATACTGTACGCAGGGTACTGCATCACAGTTATGTAACCTCACCGTTAACAGTTGGGGTGCAATCATTTGAAAGATTTGCACATGGAAAAGCAGCCTGAAAAGCGTCTCTGGCTCAAGCCCGGAACTTCGCTGTAGTGGAGACAAATAACTTCTCCGTCTCACTGAGTTTTGAATCTGTACTCAGACTGATGCAGACCCGGGATCCGGCTGAAGGTGCAGAGAATGATTTGAGACAAATTCCTCTGCATAGTGGAAGCACTATCCCACACCACGTGAGAGGAATGTTCAATGACGGTCCCCGACAGACCGGCTCATCTCCGCTGGCACTCTCCTGCTGACATGGGCTCCTGGACACTCCGCTTCCCACAAACAGACGCGGAGGGAAGGCGATACTGTATCCGCATGTAACCTTTGTTCTTTTCACCGTTTTCTCTTCTTTTTCAGTTCTTTTTCTTTGTTTCCTTCCCTTCTTGTTGCCCTCTCGGTGAGTCTAACTGTAGCTATGGCTTGGCCGTGCATCAGCAGAGTGTGTTGCCTGGCTCGTTTCTGGAACCAGTTCGACAAATCGGACCTCTCCGTCCCGCTAACTATCCAAAACTACTCGGACATTGCCGAGCAGGAGGTGCGATCCGTCACCAAACAGGTCTTCGACTCGGAGCGCACATCCGGGAATAACTACTCAGCCCCGGACCCGCGTGCCAAAGGCTCCCCTCAGGCGCACGCAGATGGCCCAGGGACCCGAGGATCGTTCAGAGTACGGAAAGAGCCCAGCTACAAGCCCCGGGAGGACTACCATCCGCCCGGAGTACCATTCCCCAGCGTTACCCAGTACAAGCAGGATTTCAAACCCTGGCCCATTCCCAGGAAGGAGAATTTCCCATGGATTAATAACGGGGGGAGCAGTGTTTCGGATAGCCCGGTGAACACTTGCCACGTCCAGGCGCAGTCGGGAGAGAGCCGGGGTGACAGAGAGGAGCGGGCGCATAACAAGGGGCACATATGGGGGGAGCAGCAGGTGACAGAGGAGAGCAAAACCAGCTCCTACAGGTACGCAGGTCACTGCTTTCAGCACCAGGAGCTGTCCTCGTGTGCTGATGCCTGCAGTGATGCTTAATGAGTTCCAAGGTCGACTCGGTTTGCATGCATGGAAAAGGGGTGATCAATAATTCTCTTAGACATTCTGTATTAATGCATTGAGGGGCTTAGATATAAATATTTGATTTAGTTTCCATTCTGTTTTAGGTAAAACTGTTCTTAATGTTCAATACGGGAAGAGTGCTCCTTTTAAATCAGAGATGTGTATATAGTGGACAGCAGGTCCTCTTGTTAATAGGAGGCATTACATCAGTATAATAAGTCTGGGAGGAAGTTTTACTGATGCAATTTTCCTCCTCTAGGCAAGAGTACAGGCCATGGGCAGGGGCAAAACCAGCAAAAAGTGCAAGGAGAAATCCCTCAGCTCAGTACTCTAGCCCAGGGACAGAGGCCGCCCACATCCCACGTGAGACCAGCTACCAGGCTGCCTATAGCGGGGAGGTCAGCAGGTCCACAGCCGTGCATCAGGGCCAGCACGTTTTCGCATCTGCTGCCTCCAACACACAACCTGTTGTTCGCCACACCCCCACTGCCCCGCAAACCGGCAGCTCACCAGCCCACTCCAGCCTCCAGCAAAGCGTCCTGCCTGAGAGGATTGAGCCCAGTGGAACCACCAAGGGAGAGGTAAGGACATCGTCTTGCTTTTATGGTTTCGAACACGCTGTAGGTTAAGACTTGGAGGAGCTGCAGGTGTAAACTGCAGCTCGCTCCTTCTGAATGTCATCTTCCCTCATCGTCCCAGGCGGCCTGTTGCTGTTGGGGCATCTCAGAAAAGTGATACAGCATTCTGTCCCTAAGCAGCTCAAAGTGACCCAGCTGTTTAAAACAGGCCATGTGCTCTGTTAGGTAACACTGCTGGTGCTACACTCATTACTCTGACCTGGATACAACAGGGTTGATGAGAAAAGTAAATGATTATGTCCTCCAACTGTTGTCTGTTATACCTGGGACATTACTTGGCATCTGTCAAACAATCATTTGTAATCATAGCAACATTTAAATGCTTTATCACTTAATCCCGAAAGTCATCCTGTAACAGAAAACTTTGGCTCATTATACTTTGGGACTGAAAACATTTCTTAGAGTGTAAAGCCTCATTGTAAACTGACTTTTGTCTATAATCATTTGCTTCTTTGTCAGATGGCCATTTCCATCTCTGAAGAACTTTTAGACTTTATGTGTTGTTCTGTGTTACAGAAACGACCGACAACAGAGCACATGCATCTTGTAAATGAAACCAAACTTTAATAGTAGTTCTATTTATTCAAACAATAGAATGACTTATTTCTTCATTTTTCATCCACTTCAAAGTCTAAATTTTTTGTGTACCCCCTCCAGCCAATATGCTTGAACAACACATAAGATATAGCTTAAACATTAACACCACATTTAGGGCAACTAACAGCAGCTGGTATATTTTTTTCTTGAGGAAGCTGAAAAAAAATCACATAAAATATTCACCTAATTGTACTTTTTTGCCTGAAATTTGTGCTCCTAGCCTTATTAGAGACAAAAAAGAGATTTAAAGCAAACGGACCCACAGCAAAGTGTCAGCATTTGCTGTGGAAACTGGAAAGTCATCTGTTTGGTTTACTAAACCATTGTGGAAACATTTGACCATTTCTTTCTCTCCTCTGCCTGGTTGCTGCTTCCCTGCTGTTTAGCTACCTTGTCTGACAGTTAACAAAACCTATTTTTCGGGAATCTCCTGAGGTTTAGTGGCATCCCTCTTCCCCACCCAGCCCTCTCAGCACCATCAGCCGGGGCTGCTCTGACCGGATCGGATCAGGTAGTTTGTCTGCTTTGCAACAGCTGCTCCAATAATCCCATAGGTAGCCTGTCGGGGAAGAAAGACCGACTTTTTGTCGTACCCTCTGTGTCCTTACTCAGTCAGCTTAGGATGGAGTGATTAATGGGTGGGAGTAAAATGCGATACCCCTGTGCTTATTTACATCATTTCCTGAAAATGCCCTGTTGAGTGGAGTTGTTTTGTCCCTCAGAAGGCTGCGTGATGACGATGGAGGTCATGAAGTGAAAGATGTCAATGACAGGACACGGACGGACTCTAATAATAATACTGACCCAGTTCACAGCTCATAGAGTGAAGAAAGGATGTGCTGCTGGAGGTGTGCAGGAGCGCTGCAGTGACTATTATTCTTAACCGCAGCACATATGTTGTGCATTTGTCAATACTCAATCATTTCATCACTCAGTCTGACGGTCTAGCATGGCCTGGCAGCAGATCAAGTTGATCTCAGATAATCCACCACAGCCCGCTCACTGCCAGCTCATTACTGACTCCCCCGTCCCCTCCAGAGGTGTCAGACCAGGCCTTACACGTCCCACTACAGCATGCATTACACCGGGTCGTTGTTGGTGAGGGTTTTCTTATATTTTGAAGGAATTTTGTAAAGTCCATGCCCTCCCCGGACACCAAAATGCAGCTGATTCAAAGTGACCGGCCGTGCCTGTTCATCAGAAAAGGAAACGGTTATGTCCCAAATAAAATCCATCTGCTCTAGATAACGACGGAAAGAGCAGCCGTACAGCTCGAATGAGTCAGTAAACCTGTGTGCTCCTCCACTGAGAACAGAGACGACTCCACAGATGAAAGCCAACTCAGAATTCAGCACGGACGCAGCAAACTTTTAATGACAAGGAGGCTACATTTCCTTGAACTCTCCAAACTTGCAAACCCAATTTGAGGCGTCCCGGTGATAGCTGAGAGAAAGGACCTCTGTTAAACCGAAATCCCAGCTGGTTCGGATTAAATGTGGGCGCAGTTTGTGTGTGTTAGGGATCGGGCAACACAAGGCAAACAGATTTGTGAACATGGGGCTGTATAATCTGCAGTGTGTCGGGGATGAGCACACAAAACAGCTGACTGAGGAGCACTTTTCACATGCACATAGAAAAAGCTCAGCGGGAACTGCAGATAAGACAAATTCTTAGCTGATTCACATTCAGTTTAAAGGCAGCAGCCTCTTGAGATTATGTAACGGTGCCATGTTTTCCTTTAGCCGTGGCACAGAGTGATGATGGAAATGCTCTTCACAATGCTTTAAAACGGCATAAAGAGGATTAGATCCTGCCTGGACAATGCCTCATGAAATCCACTTTCCTGTTCCCTCCTTTTACCCGTTTTTCTCTTGCGCTCCAGTTAACCAGGAGTGAGGAGGACGGGGGAGTCGCACAGGCCTGAGCTGGGATCTGGTTTTCCACTCTAGGGGCCTCATTTATAAAATGACTTACAATCAGTTTTGGAGTTATGCAGAATACTTGCATCTCTCTATTCTATCGTTTGGAGCTCATTCCCATTCCCACGCTGCCAGGCGCCACAGAGACAGAATCCAGTGCCAAACTGGCACGGCTTAAAGCCCAGGGAAAGATTGTGTTAAGAACAGTAGAGAGGTAAAACAAAAAAAAACTAGGGAAATATAAGGTGAGAGGACCAAGATGCACCTTGCGATAGATAAAAACGAGAGGAAAGGAAGAGTGGTGAGGTGTGGAGGGGGGCGGGGGGTGCATCATTTGATGGATTATCTGTTAAAGTGCAATGCTTCGCTGGGTTGCTGTCTTGTTTGGCACCAATCTAATTTAGGAGAGAGGCAGGCCCCCTGCTACACCGAGCAGAAAAGACTGAGTGTGTGTGCATACGGGGTGGAGGTGAATGCACTTGCACACCAATCTGACTTGCTTCCCGTGCCCTCCGCAGTGCTCTTTAGTCATAATCAAAGGGCCGTATGGGGTCCGCAAGCTTCCAGGCCATTTAGATTTGTGCTGATTGTCGACTTGTCTGTGTTAGTGGTCAGAGCAGACAGAGTCTGACTGGGCTCTGAGAACAGCTTTCATCAGCAGAACGGCACTAAAAGGGAAATGCAAACCCAGTGAACGCTGCTTGTGGCCTGACAGCAGGCATGATGCTCTGTGATGGCCCCGTCCAGCCAGTCTCCTCTCATTTCACGGCTCCAGTAAGAACACCTCAGTCCGATTCGTCCCCGTCCGTCCTAAAACCCGCTGCTACACCTCTGTTTGTCTCTCCGTTTCTTGTTCTAGGAGCATCTGATGCGGACCAAACTCCCCCCAAATCCTTCTGCTGTATTTCAGAGCGGATCGAGGGTCTTCAACATCTGACAGCTGCGACGATTCTCCCTCATTCCACCTCAGCCGGTCGGATTTTTCCGGAGTCAGCAGGGGAACGTTTCCAGTCCATTCCACAACACAAGAATCTATGCAAGGGAATGTATTGTGGTGAACCTTGTAGAGCTGCAACTCTGTATCCCGAGAGGAGATACAGACCCCCCCCCCTATCCCCTATACACATTTCTCTGCCCCCTGTTGCTATGGAAACACATATGCATGTAACAGAAAAGTTTTGAGACAAGCTCTTCTTTTGTTTTATTCGGTTAAAGACGCACAAGAATCTTGCTGCAGTGTGTGTGTGTGTTTGTGTGTGCGCCTGCTGGTTTGTCCTTTTATTGTACAGAACCTTGTCTGCACCAATGATAAGTGTGTTTGCTTAGCGTGCTATTATGCCTCATGGCGTTACTAGAAACCTGCTTGAAAATTATTTATTTCCTTAGTATTCAGTTAGTTCACCATTTGGAGAAATGTACTGTTCGGCCTCTTTTTGTAAATCTGTTGTAAAAGAAAAAATAAATGACATTGTGTAGGCGGAATAACAATGAAAGATTACTAGCAAGGCTCTTCGCACTTTCACAGGCCTACCCTTCTTTATCGTTCAATAGTATCACGTTGATTAATTTGTGAGCTTTGGTCTTGATTGTATGGAGATTTTGACGATTCTGTCAAATGCCAATAAAAGATGAAAAATCTTATAAAAGGCTGGTAGATTTGGATTACAAAAGAAATTATTTCTGGTATCTTGGGTTATATCACTACAATCAGAGGAGTCCTGACTTCAACCTGGCTGAGAAATCAGTCCAAGCTGTTTTCCTCTTCTATATAAATTTGAGATTCACCGAATTAATTCAAGTTACTCACAGCAGTTAGACCCAAAGTAGAAGTTAAAGCCTCTTTCTGGAAAACACAAAGACTTCTAAACATATTCAACAATATATTTTTATACAATCTATTTCTTCTTTCCTAGCTGTGAATTAAGCCATTTATACATTAAATACTGCTGCATATTTGAGACATTCTAGCCCACAGTTTTAACCTGGATTATTTTGTTGACAACAGTTTTGACACTTAATACCAGTACTAGTCTGACAGTCACATAATACACAATCACAAAACAGACATATATGTTTGCAAAGTGTATTAAAGGGAGAACAGGTCCTGTAACCAAAACACTAAATACCATTTACCCTGACTGGTTCTATTTAAAAAGAACAAACTACCAGAATTTTGGCTTCTCAGAAATAATTTTCAGAGTTTATTATAAGAATATCCATTTTTTTGGATTTGCACTGGAAAATGACAACACAATGTTCAGGATATTTTGCACATCCATTTGATTTGGTTTAACAAACATAACCACATCATAGCCCAAACACATCCACTTGTCCAACCATCCACACATTAACATAATGTAAAGTTCCATGTTACACTTACTGTAGCAACACCACTTCATCATATTTGCATCAAATGACAGAACACATACGCTTTACATTAAATTTCACTGATTTCAGTGGGCACAACATCCTGTATCCACGCTCTCATGACCACGCTATCTACTGTTAGAACATCTTTCTGTAGGTGCTGACATTAAATAAAAAAACAAAACAAAACATGAACAGTATCTGCAAACAGATACTGGTCATATTCATCAATCAGCCTCAACATTCACATCCCCAGTCTGATACTTTGTGGGTCTACATCATGCAGCCCAAAAGGTATGGATGATAGAGACGCAAGCAAAGGACCACTGAAAGATGTAAACAATATCTTCATTTTGTCCAACAAGTTCCACTCTGAAGCTTCCATGGATCAGATTTGTTCATGTGTTTTGCTGGACTGAGTTTTGGGGAAGATGAGGCTGAGTTGACAGCTTGGGCCTCCGTGTGTTCCTTTGTCTGCAACAATGCGTAAGTGGCAGTATGTGTCAAAGTCTCCTCCACATGACTGCCCAGACTAAAGCTTTCTAAAAAGAGCTTATTATCCATGTAACTGTTAGTGGATGTAATGTTGTGGCTGATTGATGTACATGATACATGACATACAGGATATGATTAAGGTTGTCAAACAGAGCATTTAAAAGCACTTCAAAGGGCAACAAACCCTGTTCATGAAAGACTGTCCAAATAAATATTAAAAAGACTGCCTGACCTGTGTCTTGCTGGTTTAACAAGAGATTTCCCAACAAATTTAATTAAGATGTCAGTGATTTATCTAGATGCAAGTTGTTGGTTTTTAGAAAAGCAACTCTGTAATTCTGTCACCTCTTGTAACGATCCATAGAGATAAACTCGCTTCTTGCATGTTTGTATAACAAAATTCATAATCACACCTGCTGGTTAACACCAAAATACATCAAAAGATGATGGTACTGATCACTGGTTGTCATGGCAACAACACCTTTGTAAGTGCCTTTTAGATTGCTTTGCCTAGAGTATCCACTATTAGAATACTCAAATAATCATTAGTGTTGCCAAATCGCTGTGAATCAGGCGTGTTGCCTCAGATGAACTGACCCGGGATTGAAGGGTTGTAGCAGCAGGATGCAGCAGAGCGGCGAGGACAACCGTCAGATGCTGTTATCCAGTCTCAAAAGTCACTCAGTAAACACTTGATTGTTAAAATCATCTCGTTATGCTGCATGGGCCTCTCTACATCAAACAACACGAGCCCCGTGATGCAGCCATACCCACTGTATTAAAAACATTTGTTATTCTGCTACTTAAAGAAGCAAACTGAGCCATTCTGCAGTCAAGTTAATGAAAACAGCACAGAAGTTATTACTGCGCAACCTGAGGCGATGAGACTACACGTGTGTGCCGATATTCACACAATAGAGCTGTCACCTCTATGTCGCGACAAGCGGTCCAGCTGTCACCATCGCTCCAAGTGTCTCAGTTACTAGTGAACGTCCAACTCTGGTTACACCTCAGTTGTCCTTAATCAGATAGCCCATGTGTGTGTTGGTGAGGAAATCACAGGTGGGGATGCTACTGACTGCCTGGTGGATATTCATGGTTGAGATCTCTCTTGGAGTCCTGAAAATCAGGATCAGAAGCAGCATATTATTACTTTGGTCATTACAAAACATGCAGAAGGATAATACATAGCTCTTACAGGCGGTTTCCTTTCAGACCAGAAGTGCCCCATTTAAACTGTCTTTATTTAATCTTATTATGTGATATCGCCGACTGAAGCTGCCGTTAATGATTATTTTCATTATTATTAAATAGTTCTTATGAAACATTATGAGTCAAATAGGTCAAAAGTTTGTGGCAATGAGTCTAACAAACCGATGTGCTGGATATAGTGAAAAATGTGGTGGGCGGCAGTGCACAAAATAACAACATCTGACCTGTTCAGAGGGGATTTGGCACAAGCCCCAGCCAGAGCTTCCCTCAAGATGTCACTGGCAAACTGTTCTGTAGCCTGTGGTAAGGACATATAGAGCCATCAGTACCCACATGAAAGCCTACCATTGTCCACAGGACACAGTGAAATGCAGAATAAAGTGAGTGTACAAGGTTAATCACAAAACCCATGAATTGATGTTACACTGTGTGTTTTTCCACCATTTAAGACTTTTTAGATCAGGCAGTGTAAATGGATTGTTTCATTTGTGTCCAGTTCTGGGTTGTGTAGGACTGACCTTCAGAATCATGGCCTCAACGACGGGAGCAAAGATGTTCTTTTCCACCTCCACCGGCTGAAAGGTTACCCCGATCTGAAAGGGACAGGAAGGTAACCTTATGACAATGAAAACATGATGAGTGGAATTTATCAGCTGTCCCTACAGCAGTGCTTCCACTCCTGTAACCCAGAGGGGTTTCTGACCTGCTGAGCTGCTTCACTGACAAACTGGGAGGATGGGCAGGGGCCGAGGAAGAACTTCGGTTCTGCATCTGTTTCTTGCTCCTCCTCTTTGACCTTCAGCTTCTGGCAGGGAGGAGTCACGGTGACAATGTCGATTATTTCGTCATCTGCCTCCTCTGGCTCAGTCTTCAGCAGAGCTTGCATTTGCTCCAGACGTAGTACCAGCTCCTCGCAGCTGCTCAGTGTGGACGGGCACTCTGAGGAGAGACATAGATTTAAGCTGCTATACAAGTGAGCGGCAGCAAAGCACAAACAGCCTCTGCACTTTTTTAAAGCAAAAAACAGGAAACAGGAAAGACTTCTTAATTTTTGTAAAATATAGGACCATTTTACTAGTGATTTAATTATAAATCAACATATTTGTTCAACACAAGGAGGCAAGCAGAAGAAAAAGATAGATCATCGTGCCGTCTGGCTGAGGCAAGCAGCTGTCCTTCACCTTTTAGAGACAAAAGCCAGAATTAATGAGAACTCCCTGTGAATAGAAGTGCAGCTAAGAAGAGATGAAGCTGCACATCAGCCGCCCTCACACGAACACACTCAACTGGCCAGCAAACAATACTGGATCAAGTGGTAAGTACTGAAGCCATACACCCACACATGCATAGCTGAGGAGGAAACATTGATCCACTGTAAGAGGAAGGAAACAAAGAGCGAAACAGCAAAAACAAGCCCAGGTCCCTTCTCCTGCTGAAAATCGTCTCTGAAAGAGGCAAACTTGGGAATGAACTTACCGGGCTCGTTATCTATTTGTGTGAGGATGTCTTCGATGGACTCGTCATCATTCTTGGGCTGGGGCTCAGGGTCAGGTGGAGTGTAGCCTCTCTGTCTGCACCACTGCACCACCTCTCTGGTCTTCGGGGGGGTGAGGGCCTGCAGGCGGGGCGATCGGTCCAAAACGTCTTGGACTACCCGCTTCACTGCCACCGCGCGCTGAAGCTTTACAGACAAACAACTTTTTATTAAGTGAAGCTCCAACAACCTCTTCAAACTGACCGTTTTGTTTTCAGCACTAATCAAACATTCATGAATATTAAAAAAAATGTCTGCACAAACACGTCTTTCTGATCTCGTATTCTCTTTTTCATGGTCTCAATTCAAACTTTCTGTTCTAAAAGTAAATCAGTAACATGTAGGTATAAATATTCACATCTGGGCTTGTCTGAATTCCTTTCACAACCATAAAAAAATGGAGAATAGATACAGGCTGGCCTGTATGAGCTATTGATGGACCCATTAGAAAGAGGTGACCAAGCAGAGAAACACATCTGACCTGAGAGAAAGACTTGAGGCAAGCAGAAAGCTGGTGGAGTGGGATGCAGCTCAAAGACAGATTATACAGCTAAGCAAACTGCACACGCTGCATATTATCACCAAAATTATAGATGTCCTTAACCTGGGAACTGGGGAGAGACTGCAAGTACGAGGGTACTGCTCTCTGGCTCGGGTGAGCTTAAATTAAATATTAAACTGAGGGAGCAGCGCTGCATTTGTGACCCTGCTAAGATCACTGACACAAGACAATGAAATCAGTTGCCTGATTAGTAGTGAATTTGATTTTTCATGATGAGGGGCACACAGACGGATAAAATTACCTCTGATGCTCTCCGCTTGCCAATATTCCAAGAATAATACTGGTCTGTCGAGGAGGCACAAAATGGATGGGAGTCTTCAGCTAAACAAAAAGATGGAAAAAATTCAAACCTCATGTACAAACTCTTAGACTCCTGGTGTAGTTTTTGAATATGAAGATCGCTTGAACTGTGAGGCTACTTACTCTTTTCTGGCACAATCAGAGGGAACTTCTTGACTACAGCTGTCAGAAGCTGCATCATGGTTTCTATGTGCTCAGTGCTGAGGGAAAAACATGACAAATGTTTGATTCATTTCTCCATTAACATACCTCTAATGTGAGAATTTTCTTATTTATTAGTGATAAATTAGTTTAAGTTCAACATTGAGCACCTGTGAGGATGACTGGCTAAAGTGGAACCTGTTGTTGGTTTTCTTCTAAATAAATGTTAAATTTGAACTATTTACATTAGAACCGATTGTATGTGGACAGTGTAAGCAACAGAAGCATCGCAATTCATTTTGTTCTTACTTAATGAGGTCGTGCGGCGTGTTATCTGCCCCCTGCTCCTGTTTGACCGTGGTAGCCGCAGTGGCAACCTGGGAAGCAGTGGGTGCAGGAGCAGCCACTGGGGGGGACGGGCCTGCTGTCACAGCTGTACCAGCACCTGGTTCTGTTTTCACTGTGGAAACAGAAAAGCCAAGATCTGAGGAAGACCAGTTCTAACAATCACATTTTATTCATTTCCTTTGGGGAGGGGGAGTGATATAATGAGATGAAGGTATAGGGAAGCAGGGTAACAAAGGATAGTTTCACAGACAGAGCCTTTTTTTTTCCTTACTAATATTCAATTTTATAATTAAAGGGGCAATAAGTAGAAACAACACAACGGCAAATCTTGTGGTGAAATAATTTCCCCTTTTGCCCCTTTAAAATGGGTCATATAGGTATATCCATTTGTGGTCATTGACACTAATTATACCTTATGCTGACAACTCAAAGAAAAAATACAGAGGAGAGAGGCTAGAGTGAGGATGAACCCCTCTCACCTTGTGCCAAAGGCAGGGCAAGGGAGGGGGGGGGCTGGCTGGCAGGACTTGGGGAGGCCCCAGCTCCAGCTGCTCCAGGGGTTGTGGAAGAGGAAGAGGAGGATGGAGTACTGGAGACTGGGCCTTTAGACACTACTATACAGAGAGAAAATACACTTGATGGATCAATGACTGATTAAGTGATCATGCATTACAGCTGAATGAAAAATGAGAGGAGAGGATGAGCATAAAGTAGCTTCCACAGAAAGATGAGAATGTGATATTTGTCACAAATAAATATCACTCAAATGTCATTTGCATCTGAAAAATAAACTCAGTTCACAACAACAAACTACAGCTGTGAACTAATGTGGCCTTCACAAAATCTACGTGAGAACATTTTCTATGAAATTGTGTTTTTCATGAACCAAAAATGCTATCAATGCAGAGGGATGTTTTATATTTCCGCACTTGTCCTTCTGTACATTAAAGACGACTTACCTTTCCCAACAGGCATGAATATGGTCTGCAGTCCGCCAGACCCAGTGCCCACGCCCAGTTGTTTCAGCTGGTTGGCAGGAATCGTCAAAACTGTCTGTTGAGAGCTGGAACCCCCGGAGTGGATCTTCAGCATACCTGGACAGAAACACGTTGCATTCTTCATAGGCAAGGCAAGTTTATCTGTGTCGCACTTTTTCTGATAAAGACAGTTCACAGTACTTTACATAAAACATTAAGAGCATTACAGTAAAAGTTTTAAAAAGTGAGCTTGAATTACAATAAAATCATTTAAACACACAAAAACAAACCATTAAAAAGATTAAAAGCAAGATAAGTTAAAAGACACCGTGCAGTTTTCGTTCACAGGTCCACGAGAACAGAAATGTTTTTAACCTAGATTTAAACGTTTCTACATCTGGTGAGATTTTAATCTCTTCTGGCATTTTGTTCTACCTGTTTGCAGCATAACGGCTAAAAGCTGCTTCTCCATGTTTGGT
>JBBDHI010000008.1:11688937-11706071 GCA_037177115.1 Craterocephalus stercusmuscarum
AGACACAAACAAAGAATTACATGTTTATTGTAGCTTTAGTTGCTCAACTCTACTTGAAATAACATGGCTGGTTTTCTGCTATGTCTTCTTGAACAAATAGCTCATTAAAACATCACCGACATGATTGATTAATCCTTTAATGAACTGAAAACACACACAGAGCAGACAGCAACAGACTGCAAAGTGCGGTTTATACTTCTAGTTGCTTAGCCAAAAATCTGTGGCATTTCCATTGAAGTCTATTACACCATGATCGTGGGTTCAGCAAGTTCATTTTTCCCCCCTATATGTGGTTCTTTCTGCAGTGCTACACAGACAAAATACGCAGTTTCATTTGAATACATAAATTTTGAATGAGAACATTCACTTGCACTTGGGGTGGATTTTATTTATCACTTCAACCACAACTGCTGCAGTCCTTTAATTTCCTATTAACTCTTTATTATGTCTTTGATTTGTTTTTTTAATTAAAAACTGGTATGAAGATGAACCACATAACTGCACTTTCTCCATTATGATCAAGCACTGAAACAGATAGCTAAAGACAATATATTCAAGCTATTTTTTCCTTAATGATTTATTTGAATTGTTGAATACATAAACCACTTAAACTTATGAGACAGGACAAAAACATAGAAAGAAAAACTTTATTTAGTTCATTTTACAAAAGTTACAAAGGAGCAACTGCTTTTGTTTGCATACACACAATAACAAAGGATTTAATTGCCCTCTTCCCCCCCATTATTTAATTTTAAATGACAAAGTAGGCAACAGTGAACATGTTAAAGCTTCCACACCGTTTTCAGAGACAGCAGATGTTTCTCAATAGAATGACCTTTGGGACTGAATGAAATCCACTTTGGCTGTTATCTGCATTCAACATATGAAACATTTAATATCTCGTCACAAGTAAAAGAAAACATTAAAAAAGCAAACGAAAGAAGAGTTTTGATTTATCAAAATTAGAGAATACATGAAAAGTTGCTACATAGCCAATAATGGGAAAAAAGAGAAGAAGAAACAAAGGGTTTGTCTTCCTGTTTGAGTAAATACTCAGTGAAATCACGGACATATACACTCCAAGTCTCTCTTTCTCTCCATTTAAGTCAAATTTCTTTATTCTTCCCACTCTCTTGATTCTTATCTCATCCTGCTGCTGGCCTCCTGTTGTATCAAAGTTAAATCTGGGGTGGAGCGTGGGTGGTGCTGGGGGTGTTTTCTTATTAGTCTGTACTAAAAATGAACTCCTCTGTCCAACATCACACCTAGTAGATGATTTAACCTGAAATATCCACATCTTTTCATACAGTGGATGTCCAAATCCCTGCTGCCCTGACACTACATTTTTAGACAGTGAATTTTTAAAAAGACACTCACATCACATTGCCCCTTTAGTTGTTTTCATCAGGTCACCAGAAGACAGCAGGTAGCAGCCAACATGAGGAGCAGATGGGCCTTTTTACTGTCTATTCTATACGTCATATGAAAGCAAAGAATATTTACTGATACAGTAAAACAAAACAAAAAAAGAGGAAAGGAAATCATTATTTTAATTCTACATTTAACAGGATTCTGTCAAAGTGCACAATTGGGGTCTTAGTTACAACAACACAAAATAAAACCCAAACAAAAACGATACATTTATATACACAAAAAGAAACCATTAAAGTTAGATTCACAGCAATTTTTGAGTCCATCAATACCAATTGTAATAATAAAAAGTGACTCTACTGACCGTGAGCCACAGCATCTCAAACTCTTGTCATTCAGAACTCTAATCCCCCCCCCCCCCCCTGTGTGAGGTATAGCAGTGCTACTCATCTTCGTTGACCAGTAAACACACATACAGGCATTCGCACAGGGAGGTATACGTGGTTACCCCGAGTTAAATCATTACATGTGAATGCTCAGGTGGGAGTTGCCAGCATCAGTTAGAGGAGTTTATTAACAGAAGTTACTGCAGCAGCAACTAAACCTTTGTGATAAATCTGCTTGGCCTCCCATGCATTCAGACTGAGTCATAAAAGTCAGATACACACGTACATACCAAACATGCACACACCTCTTATTAAGAGCAGTCTTCGATTTTGATCTACAAAGGCTTCTCATATCTACAAAATCACCCACAGGCCCAGAACACCAATGAACTGACACATTAAATTGACACTCTTAAGCTAAGCATAATACAATAAACATCTAATTCTATTTTTAAAAAAGGACAAACAAGTATAACTTAAAACATTCTTAAAAATACATATATCAGAAAAAGTACTGATAACTATACTGTAGAAAAAGGCAACCTAGATTTAAAAAAATAAAAAAAGTGAGGTGATGATGACACAGATGGAGCCGGGAAGAGGAAACATGCATAGGAAGTGGAACTTGTGAGCACAAAAGAAACAATAGACCAGAGCCAACCATGGCTATGTTCCAATATATTTTTTACAGTGTCTTCTTTTTATCTGTTCGCTTACATCTGCGTTAGTTTGAGGGATGAGAACGAATCATAAAATATGAGAAGTGAAATGTGGAAAAGCAGCGGTCTGACTGTTAACCACATTTCTATCAGGTCATAAAAAGTGTCAATGAGGAGCTATTTAATTAAAAGAAGAAAGAAAGGGAAGAAAGAAGAAGCATCTGGGATATTAAAAGGATAAAACTTACATTGTTAATCAGTGCTGGGATGCAGTTTGCTGTATAAACATATTTGCAAGGAGTGCACGGTGTGGAAGGTTAGAAATTTGCCCAGACAGCTGATCAGTCTGATGAGATGAGACTGATATGACTTATCTCTAGACGGATCACTCTTGGCTCCATTAAGACCATTTTCAATTTAGCTCATAGACAGTGTATCTGTTCATCACCTTGGCCTGCAACTGCATCACCACCTCCAATACCTGGATCTCAGAGTGACATTGCTTTGGACAGTAATACAAGCACAGTGTTGGGAAGTCAAGTGATGACTTGACCACAAAAAAAAAAAAAAAATGTCATGAGAATATTACCAAGCAAGTGCCCATGACCAAGTTGGAACTGTTATTCAATCATACCTTTTCAATCAACAAGAAACCATGTTTCCATGAATATTTTCTGCCATAAAATGGCTTAATTCCCAATGCTGTGCAGATATTACAAATACAAAGCACAACTTCAGTGTAGCTCAAGCTGCTTTATTGTGAGCTACTGAGCATCTCCACAGATTCCAGTAATGACTATTTAGAGAGAGAGAGAGACAAAAAGAAAGAAAGAAAGACAAAAAGAAAGAAAGAAGGAAAGAAAGAAAGAAAAATAGCCATATTGATTAATGCTATATGACGCAAGGAAATAAATTAGCTCACAGGTACTGTGTCATTTAAAAAAAAAACAAAAAAAGTGAATGGCTGGTTAAGGGAGGCACTTAACGGGCTGAAACAGTTGAAGTTCCTTAAGTGTGTCCTCACATGTGAAAGTGTTCATCCATGTGTGTTTGCGATCATGGCTTGTTGTACTTCTCACTGTAGCGGTGGATGGTTACACAGCCATGGTAGGAGATGGGTCGCGGCATGTTTGCACATCCAGTGATGATGCCTGTTGCCGGGTCGTAACACAGGATGGAGTCCGTGGCTTCGCCGTTTTCCCCTCGGCCACCGAGGACGAAGATCTTCCCGTTACACACCGACATGCCACAGCTCTCCTGCACGGACACAGAGGCAAATTCAAGACCGCTGCTTCAGCGTGTACAAGCTCAAGTCCATCTGCTTTAATTCTAAATATGCTTCTAAGCTATTACCTGTTTGGAGAAGGTGTGAACCACATGCATCCAATAGTCCTCTGCAGGGTCGTAGCAGAAGATGGACTTGGTGAGTCCGCCGCACACATAGATCATGTTGTTAAGGGACACAGCTGTTATACAGCGCTTAGCGATTGGGATGTTGGCACGTAGTAACCAAGTGTCTGAATCGGGATCATAGCACTGAACCTGTGACAGAACCAAAAAAATCCTACATTTCAATTCTTTATGATGTGTACAGTACAGCAGGACAAAGCTTTGCTGGAAACCTGAACTATGTATAGTTTGTTGTGTGGTTTTCTGTGGGTTAAAAAAGGCTGGCCTCTGATTGGTCAGGAAACATTCCAAGCATTTTTTTTCCTTCCCCCTTACATATCCAAAATAAACTTTTTGGTTTGTGCCTATGTGTAAGATGCATGAGATCAGAATCCGACAGATGATTTCTACTCTAAGAAAAAATTCCAGATAGTCCATAACAGAGAAAGAACTGCTTCTATGGAATTTTTGATTCCAGCGAAGAGGACATGCTGGTTTTACATCGGCAGCGTGGCTGTCAGTCAGACCATAATGAAACTATTTCTGTCGGGACTATGTTTTGTCTGAATTTCTAGTTTTACCTTGGATATCTTGCATGTGACATGAAAAAATAGCAAGTTTTTCAATTCCTTACTGTTATTGTTAACCAGAAATTATATTGAAAACGTTCCTTAACATGTCACAATCGTATCACAAATTTTTTTTACAAATTCCAAACGTATGAATTAGATTTCTAATTGTGCCTTATAGACCAAAATATGGCTAATGAAGTGAAACGTCACATCCCAGAATCAGGATGAACCAGTATGAGCGGCATGTGTCATAAATCAGGTTAAGCTGCCTGCCACTTGTGGTAAACAGGAGAAAACTATTTTTTTCCTACTTTTAACTTTTAAAAGCTAAAAGTGGAAGTCATTGCAAAGGAATTTTTATTAGTTACTTTATTGAAAGTCTGAGGTGAAGATAATCTTGCAATTTTTAAACCACAACAAACCCGCATGCTTCGTGTTACTTTCCCATGAAAAAAGCGGTCCATCATTTTTCCTCTTTACACTCCACAAAAAAAGTGGAACAGGTTGTTTTGTCTTTCATTATTATTAACAAATTACAAGAAATACATTTTTTTAGACACAATGTGCCGATCATTGAAGTTGTCAAACAGTTAAACAGAAATTAGAAGCACGTCATCTGTTATCTCTCTGTGAGGGAGAGCATGTGTCTGTTTCTCACCTTGTCTGAGCAAGTCTCATCATCTGGCCCTCCTCCAATGACAAAGAGCTTGCCAGCACAGCTGGCCACAGCTGGGGAGCTAACTGCTTCTTTCATTGGAGCCACTTCTGTCCAGCGGTTGGAGAATGAGTCGTAACACTCCACACTGCTCAGGCGGCTCTGGCCATCATAGCCACCCACAGCATAAACCTGAAAACACAAACATACATGTGGATGTTGCCATCTTGAAAGTCCCCGCGAGCTCTCTGATGCGGACTGGCATCTGTGTATGCTTTGCACAAGGCAATACAGAATCAAAAGACAATAGTCTTAGTTAATTTAGTGGGCCATTAATCTGAACAACAGCTTCTACATGAGGAGTTAGAAAACCAGTTAAACAGGTGCAGAAGATGGATGACGTAGCCTTTTCTTCCTGTCCTTGTTATTCTTATATCTGTCCTCACATGTTATATTGAGCCCTTGTAGATACTAGTAAATAACAGGTGCATTTTTGTTACCCGAGCAAATGTTTTAAAAAGATAATCTGAAGTAAATAATACTTTCTTTTAGGTTTTTTTCTATTTATCACTCGCGTGTCGAGAAGACTGAGAAGGATTACGGGTTACAGTATGCATCAACAAGCTTGTGCAACAACAGAAAAAACACCAGCCTGTTCCTGTTTCTCAGAAAAAACTGGAAGCACAAATGAGTACACAGAGGAGGAAAAAAATGAAAAAGTATCAGAGAGACAAAAGGAACATGAATGCAGAAAGAGGAACAAAAGAAGAAAAAAAAACTAGAAAGCACACCTGCTTTTTTCAATAAAAAAAAAAGCTAGTGACCTTTCCTCTTGTTCAAAGACAGGTGGTGCTTGTAAGCCATCTCAGTTATCTCTGCCTGTCAACATTCATCTATTTCCATTTAAAAACAACTGTAGCCCACATTGTAGGGGAAGCGGCTGCTAAACTGTAATTCGACAAAAAACGGGGACCAGCATCAGATAGCTTATTCTCATACCTTCAGTTAATCAACTGATAACAGGATTTGGTTGTACGGCGCCAAAATAACAGACATGCTAGAAATCAGCAAGATAAGAGGAAAATGTGTTACTGCAAGATAGTCACTACAATCAAGTGCTAATCGTTGTTTAGTTTTAAAATGTCTTTCTTCTGCGAACCTCAAGGGCTGCTTCTCTCCAAGCTCTTTATTCATCACCAAATCCACAGGGTTCACAGGCCTCCAATCAAGTTTGGCAAGATAAAGTTATTTGAAAATTCAACATTGTGGGTTACTACAGCTATGGATAAATATATTCCCAATAGTTACTGATACTGAAGTCTATAGATACACCTAAAAGGGAAAGAAACTTAAAAGGTTCACGATAAAATGCTTTCAGAGTTAATGTGAACCTTCAGTGCTCCTCTGAAGATATCCAGACGCCACCTTGTTTAAAGAAAGAAGCTGCTGTGGTGGGGGTAGGGAACTCCATCTACCATTTCATCTCACTTGCAAAGATGCAGCCTGTTCATGAAACAAGGTGGGTGCACTGGTAATAGCATCAAGTCTGTCACATGAGTGTTTCAAATGGGCTTGATGACAATAAGAGACACAAACCTCTGATGGGATGTGAGGTGCGGTATACTGTTATCATTTAAACTCTATGAAGACTGCAACTCTGCAGGCACGTCAACCTCTCAATAAACAGAGAGGTGAGAAGCAGTGACCATACCAGAAACAGAGGCAAATCTTGATAAATGAGGAGTCTGCCGAGGCCAAACCAGTTAAACTGGACCTCACAAGCTGCAATGAAGAGTGTTTCTGTTTAATTCTTGACAGATTCATCTATACATTCATATACATACAGATCCAACTACAGTTGGAAATGAATGGATATGTGCGGATGAGTATAGTATAAGAAAGCACATAAACCCAGCATTTTCCACTAATATGCAAATGAGGTGCCGTGACTTTTAGTGGGATGTTTTTGCATGTAAGCGCTGAACAGGCCTATGTGATCATTACAGCTGCCTTGTCATTTCACACATGCAACTCGAGCAACAGCGCTATCTGTGAAAGGGGAAAATTACAGGCTGAATGAGGAAATGACTGGGTACAGATTTAGGAGGAGGGGGAGCTGAATTCTGAAGAAAAAGGAGCGAAACATTCTAATGAGACACTGACTGTGATAACAAAAAAACCTGAGATAGGATCTGGAATGAGACCATGACAAGAAGCATTTAGTGCGCTTCCGGGCCGCATCAGGAACAGATACATGACCGATGCAACAGATAAAGGACTTCTCAAGAAAATGAACAAATTTCCATTACCTAAAATAAACACTACATTGTAAGATCCATCCCCCCCCCCACCTCACCCAAAACAGAATACAGTGATGGTTGTTTTACCATAATTTGGATTAAACTTTACTTCTCTATTTAAACACGTTAGAGCATAACCTTAAATTGCAGCCAACCTTGAAACATGACTCTCTTTTAAATTAATTACTGACTTTTACAGCCACACCAAGAACATCTAAGCGATTGGCACACAACTGGGGAAAACTCACAGGTACAACCAACACACTTGCATGTTTGCCGTAGCCAGGCAACCAAAGTGGGTGATGGCCAGAAGTTACAGGAAAAAACAACAGAGACTGGCGACAAACTCCAATCTACCAAAACTAAATAAGGATGTTTTGGCTTAAACGCCACATCCCTTGTAAATATTGCTTTGTATATTTAAATGTACTGAATTACACTTTGTAAAGTAGAGCCGGTGTGTATTTGCATGCTAAGTATGGCTGCTTCAGAGGCACATGAAGCATGATACAAGCTAACGGACTGAGCTGGTTCTTAAATTGGAAGTGTGAAGTGCTGGCACACATCCAGTGAACTCACGCTGCCCTCAAACAAGTATGTCCACCTGCTCTGTATGAAAGAGTGTGCTAACAGATCAGCAACAGAGTGAAAGACATATCAAGAATTACTCATCAGCGCGGTTTTAACTCAAAACCGAACCGAATCCAGACCTCTGTTTAGTTAAAATTCTGAACAGTGCATCAATCATTCGACAGGAAAAGGTATCAAAATGCCTTTAGGAGAATCTCTGGTGATTTCAGTGTGCATTTTAAGATGGGTGAATTGAACTTTATATGCCACTAAACTTCCTTTCTGCACTCAATCCCTTATACACACCTACGTTTTAAAGATATGTGAGCTGAACTGCGGTGGTAATCAGATATGGTACCCACAAATATGATAAAATTCCTTCCACTATTCCTTGTCACGAAGCACCCCCATGGGGTATCACAGAACATCTCTGATCGCAGAGATTGACTTTCTGAATAGAAAAATTAGTAAAAAAGGTTTTAAATCTAGAGCTTAGTCATCACTTACTATGTGGCACTATGAGTATAAAAACCACATTCCTTGAAATCTGCAGGGACCTACACGTGGTACAGTATGTGCAACAGTAAAATGAAACCCTATAATTTTGAAAGGTATGAACTGAAAGCAGCTGAAATACTCAATGGTGCGTTGTAATACCTTTACGGCAGGGGACTCTACAAAGCTTCCTGCTAAACCCTTTTATACTTTACATCAGATAGGTCCGAAACTATGTGAAGACAAGACAAGGAGGATGGTCTGCATTCTTCTACAGTTCCTACGAAGCCCCTTAACTTGTAAACACACGTCATGCTTTCCTGTAAAACAAAATGACTGTGCAGTTCAATGTGCATGTGCTCAATCTGAAGGATGTCAAAGAATGTTGAAGCACTTGTCATGCATTTCCTGCAGACTTGACATTTTTTAGAGACCACAAAACAGAATGAAGAAAGAATATACATGTCTTCTATGATGTGCTGCATCCTGTAAAGTTAGCTAAAGAGCCACTCTGGAGTATCTGGATGTTAAGAACGCTTCTCTCACTGCAGCACAGACAGCTGAGAAACTCGGAATAAACTCTACACAAATGCTGGTTTTTGATATGGTTCAAGTAAGGGGGGGTGAAGTGAGATGTTGAATTACACCACTTGAAAGCACCCAGACATTGACGCTTTTCTTACCTTGCCCAGAAGGACGCCCATCTTGTGTCTCCAACGACCTTTGTTAAGCGAAGCCACTCTGATCCACAGGTTGAGCTGAGAGTTGTACATCCACACATCCCTGCTGTTGATGCGACCGCCTGAAGAGAAAGAAGAGCCACATTTTCAGACTGTGTTACTGGAAATACAGATATTTAAGTAAAAAGTAAAGTCTGATAGAATTAAAATCATTATTATTATTAGTTACATTATTCAATCACAAGGATCAAGAAGAGAAAAAAATGGATAAACACAATCTGCTCTTAGTCAACATCCAGTTGGACAAAGTATCTATGTCAAAGTGATACTCTGTCTTTAAACTAGGGCAGAGTTGTAAGTCTAATCTGACTTTGACCTAAACTAAGTCTTTAAAAGTTAACTTTGCAAATACAAGGTTCAATAAAACACACGTCCAGTCAGACATGCTGCAGCTCCCCCTTCTAAATGTGGACATAGATCATGTTTTGTATTCATGTACAGGAGTTGAACAACAATAATTCTGATGATGATTTTTGAGGAAAACACACTAAATTCAGGAAACACGTCAGCTGATAGAGAGCCAACTTCCCTGCTAATAAACTATGACCTGAATCCTCTCTGCTCTCTTCGAGACAGAAAAGAACATCCATCCCTTGATCAAGTTACAGTGTTACTGACATATATTTTAAGCCTGAAAACAAGCCTGAACATGTGCCCACTGGTTCACAATAACCCCAAACCACTTCATTTGATATAGCACCAGACGTGCAACGTGCTGCTGCACAAGATAACATTTTAGTGGAGTAGAGACAAGTAGAAACAATACAGAAAATAATATGTGGAAAATGAGATGGAAAACCCAGAGCTCTTCCAGGTGAATAAATTATCAATGCAGTGCAATTACACCGACAACAAAAAGTACGTTTTGCAGTGGAGGGTAGGTGCAGTGTGAAAGTAAACAAGAGTGGAAAACAAACTAAAGGGTCTGTTTGCTCATCATTAATCTGAAAAAAATCTTGGAGTTACCCTGCAGATTTTCTGAAACTAATATCAAGTCTGTTACATCTTAAAGTCTAAAACTTGCCATTGCATGTAATCAAGAGTAAAATGGAAGAAATAAATAAACAGTTGGGCAAATACATCAAGTATTCATGCCCAAAAAAAAATCATCCTCTTTCACAAGAACGTAGTTTGGGGGATTAATTGGTATCCGTATGTGGTTATGTTTTGTATTCTTTACTTAAGAGTATAATAATCTATGTTTAGTCTTCTAAGATCCTACTGCGACACATAGACAAAGGCTGACAGGTAAATGAGGGTAGCTGCACTATGTATTTTCTCTATAATCTGTTAGAGTCAATGAGTCAGACAGTCTGATGCCCTTTAGGCTACTGTTGTTAAAAGACTGCATGATGGAAACATGTTGTTGGTGTTCCACTTAAAGAAAGAGTGGAATGTACCGTAAGGTGTGGAAGAATTTAAGAGTAGTCATCTTGTGACTATTATATGTTGTGGTGCAAGCATGTGCTCGGCTGTTCTCTGGCAGATAATACATACTGTATGTGGTAAGATGATTGCAGAGTCATTGATCAAAATAAATCAGCAGTGTGCCAGAATTACTATCACCGGAAAGGAAAAAACACAAGATGTTATGCATGTTATGTTTAACGTATTGAGCCACGTGCTGTTTTAGATTCCTGCTCAGTGCAGCTGTGCTCAAGTACAGGCTGGAGGCCTCTCTGAGGCAACTAACCAGGTCCCCGTGCAGAGAGGGATGTACAGACAGACGGGAAACATTTGCAGGAATGTAATCGAGGAAGTACACAATAAAAATACTGCTAAGAAAGGGAGATCCAATTTTACTGAAGATGGGCAATGGAAACAGAGAAAAGAAATTACAAAAAAACAAAAAAACCTGATGAACAAGGATCAGAAAGTTCAGTAAACTGCCAAATCCAGCGCTCCATGTGAGACAGCGAGCTCTGGGGGGAAGGGATAGGCTTTCAAGAAGCATGTGAGGGTAGATTGATAGCTCACACGTGAAGACTTGGCACATTGAGAGAACGCTTCATACTCTTTGCTAAGGGGTGCAACTTTTTTTTTCCTCCCCCCCTCCACTGTGCTTCAGCAGTTTTTATTCAATAATCTCGTGCGTTTAAAGCGTGTTGTAACGTGATTACTACGAGAACACACATCAGAACTCATACTGTTACATTTTCTTGCATGATTTCCACAAAAGACCCCTTCACTGTTAGTCTAACATGCATTTTGTACATGAATCTTAAACTTTCACAACAACCCCTTACTCTGACTCTGATGTAATGCTAAAGTTTTGTTGGGTTGTTTTCTTTTTTTTCTACCAGGGAAGGCTCACTTCACTCATGATGCAATAAGAGCTGTAATATATCATGAGATGTATTCCCAAACAGCATTCTCTTTAACAAAACAAAGTCTTATTAGATCTTTGCGGACAATATTCTGAGAAAGCTGCTGAAGTGATATGAAGTTGGTGACATTAATGTGTGGCCAGTAACATTAGAGCGTCAAACCAGGCTGGCCAATGAGGGCGTCTCTAAGCGCTAAGCCCAGAGAGTGCATCCAGATGTTGCTCTCATATTTTCCTTCAACTGTAACAGGCAAAGATTGTAAAAATAACACAGGACTAACAGCCAGTATGTCCAGCCTAATGGTGTGCTGACTTGTAGCAAGATCAGTAAGATCTTACCTGACACCAGGATGTCATTGCGCAAGGCGCAGACAGCATACTCTGACTTGGTGAACTCAGGAAGCTTAGCCAAGGATTTCCACTCTCCTGTGACTGGATCGTAGCATTCGGTGTAGGGCAGATTGAAGCCCCCGACTCGCTCACAGCCACCGACCACCACAATCACCTCGGAGTAGCCGGTTGACCTGTGCAGAAATGGAAATGTGAAATTATAAAGTACAAACACAAGCATAACCTTTTTCAAGTCAAAATATCTCATAAATATACAGACATCATGCTGCTCATTTAATAACTATAAATATAAAGCTATACACAGTATACAAGCAAAATCAGGGTTACAGACAGAAAAATAGGATTTTTGATTACATGAGGTAAATAATTGTGGTAGAAGCAGGATTATTGTTTCCCCCGGCAGCATTATTCATGGTCAAACCAAATTCAGTTTATAACAAAAACGTATCATGATCATTATAATGTACACTTAGCTTTCCTCTGACTGTTAAACACATACTGAGGAAATTACTTCATTTCCTATTGACAGAGGGGGTGGGTTTGGGGGGGTTGGCATTAGCTCATACGTGTACTACTATCCTTCCTTACAGTACAATTTCAACATAATATTAATAGATATCTTTCTAATATTCTGAGTCTTTGCAGCATCTTATATTTCTCTATTTACTTAGCATAAAACAGGGGTTCAATCACACACAAATCAGAGTTTAGGGTTGCTTCAAGTGCAAACATCCATGAGACAGTGCACCCACAAGCGGTTTAGCTTCATGTGTGTGCAAAGGATCAGTTGCATTTATATTCTCGAGGTTTCACCCCGACAAAAGAAAAAGAGGCCCTCATGTAGACGGAGGAGGGAAGAGCAGGGATCTGTTTTGAGCACGAGTTTGCCTCAGGGCCAACGAAGCAGACAGCACAGGAACCAACTGCTCGCCTGGCTTGCTGATCTGAACAGTGCTCCCTAGATAATGACAATACACCTGAAATACACGTCGCGCAGCTTTGATAACTGACAGATGGTACTGCTCCCACTTGAGCCATTTCAACAGGCCGGATAACAAAAGCAGCTGAAAGGCTGCTTGTTGTTCAGCAGTCGGCCATATGGTCTGTTTTGGATTTGATTCATACAGTAAGGTTTCCTTCAGCACTGGGTTTTATCTTTTTTAAATAAGCCAGAGTCTACCAACCAGCTGAACACTCTTAAACAATAACCAGGAATGAGATTTATTTAGGAAATAGGTGTAAGATGAACAGGTGGGGAGTCAGTTAACTCAAACACATTCACAAGGTGAGCAACTTTGATGGTATGACAACAAGACCCAGCATTTCATGTGATTGCCGTTTCTTGCATCACATCGTTTTTTTTTTTGTTTTTTTAATTTTCCCCTTTAAAGCAGCCAGTCTCTGTTTGAACACGTCCTGCCTCCCTCAATCATTTCCATTTCTAAATACATGCATAAAAGAAGGCTCTGTTAATGACACACTTTATAACACTCCCCATCGGTGTCACAATCACATGCGCATGCAACATAGCCAGAAGCACAGAGTTCACGAGAAAGCTTAAACCTCTAGCTACACAATGCGCAACAGAAGATTGGCTAACCGCTTAAAAACCGTCATCACAGTGGAATAAGTGCTTTAATCTAACAAAACAATGAGACAGAGAGTAAATAAGAAGAAAGAATTCCAGAATCATTCATGTTACAGCTGCATGGTATGCTGAGATGTCATACATCATCACTTCCACAGGCCATCATATCTACCACCTTCCTCATACCAAGACAACATTTTTGTTACCTGCGAGGACGAGTTCTGGGTGACATCATTTCATTTCCGAGCACGTGGTAGCGCCGGGCCTCGTGGAGAAGCTGGTAGCACTCTGGAGCGTTCTGGATGAGCTGGTCTCCCTCTACCGTCTGGACAAAGTAGTTGGGATGGAGCAGGGGCAAGCGAACGTGGTGCAGCAAAGCCTTCAGCATTGGCTTCCTGCTCTCCACGCTGTGATACACCCAGCGCATGACCGCCTCAAACACCATCTCCTCTTTTAGAATGCTCAGCTCGTCGCTGCAAATGTAGCCCATCAGCTCTTCTTTGCGCAGGTCAAGGAACTCTTCGTGGTGTGCCACCTCGGAGAAGTTGGCCAAGGCGTACGTGCGGCAGCGGCTGGCCAGCTGCTCCAGAGAGTGCGCGTCTGCGAAACGCTGGATGCCCAGGCAGTTGCACGGGTCCAGCTGATCCTCCAGGAACTTTGCGCAAGCGTCGCGCAGCGTGTGGATCTGGAAGAGGCTGGAGGTTTCAAAGAGGAACTGGACATTCTCGGTGGTGATCTTTGCACGGCCCGAGTAAACGTAGTTGAGGAAGGAGTCCATGGCCTCGGCCAGAATGCCGTTGATCTCGACCAGCATCTCGTGGCTCTCGCGGTGGTCGTTACAGAACATGGCTCTGAAGTAGGAGGAGCACGCTGAGAGGACGGCGCGGTGACAGGGGAACTCACGGCCCTGCACGCTGATGACCACGTCGGTGAAGAGGCGGCAGTCGCGAAACTCATTGAACACCTGCAGGATGCCCTCTGAATGTGACGAGCCGGAGAAGAAGTCCAAGACATCCTGGCTGCCTGCGGTTTTAGATTCAAGCTCAAATACCTTTGGAATGAACAACATGCAAAAAGTTATGTGAAACTTTTGGCTTTAATAAGAGACACTTTAAAACTGAAAAATTAAACATGTCCTGTGTCACAGCACCTTGCGTTTGACAGCTGGGGAGTCTCTGATCCCAGAGTCCTCCCTGTTTATCCGCCTGCCCAGAATCAACACCATGGCTGACACCTTCAGTACAAACCCTCTCTAAACGTGAGGATGACCTAAGAAAGGAGAGCAAAGAGTACAGCTCCACTGAAAACAATTTCCATAAGATATTTCTATATCCGGAGTATGATTAGTACAAGTCATGAGATGCTAAGAATAAGTGAGAAGCATACAAAGCAGACATACATAAGACACTACTGTAATTAGATCAGTGCAGCAAAGCCAGAAATGTCTGAAGTCTGTAGGGAAAATATTAAATGTTTTACATCAGAGTTGAAGAAAACAAGCTGCAAGTAGTTCAATCTGAACGGTACATAAATCTTGTGGCACTTCCTCCTGCTCGCTCAACACTGCTGCAAAACAGTTGTGCCCTGCAGCACAATAGATCGCATGAGATGGAGGATGACAAAGAGACCAAGCGGGAGAGAGGTTGAGCAACGGTTGGAGCGCCAACCTACATGTCAGTCAAGTTTGTTTTGAAAGAAAAGTGGGGGCAGGGATGCTATTAGAAACTACATAAGTGCCTGAACAAATGTAAAGTCTGCTGATATCCGTGTCATATTTTGGGTTTGGTCAAACTTGTTTTTTGTTGCCGTCACTTTATAGCAAAACCAAAGAAAGGTTGTGCTGTTAAGTGAAACAAACACCTTTATTAAACAGCAACATTAAAACACAACCTTTATATGTTGATGGGGAAAGAAAAAAAACTCCACTGCCTCTTTTAAAAATGGTAACAAGTCTGACCAATGCTCCTATGAGGTAACATATCTGTTGTTATTTTTAACTGGAAGACTAGGCCCATTCACGTGCCTTCCTTCCCTGAAGCAGCAGCTTAGTGCAGTCATGGAGTTCAGACAGGTTTTGGTGTCTGACGCAGATTTACTTTGTGACTTACTGATGATGAGGACAAAACAAAATGAATAGTATGAAACAGTAGCTTAATAATTAAATCCATTTGTGTTATTTTGGTTGGTTTTGTTGCTGTAATCCAGACATCAGGAAACATACAATCTGACAGGCAAAAATATATATGCCTAATAAACACAAATACATTTATATACATAGATATTTTAAGTATTCAGAAAAGTATGAAGAAATATTCAAATATATAATTGTTTCTCTTAATGTTTGTTTCACATAAGAATGTGTATATCTTTTAAAAATAAGTAAAATATACTATCTGAAGGCTGCATAAACAGGTAGCCAAACTAGCCTGGGTCAGACAAAGCATGCTGTCCTTGTACGACAGATGTTGTTTAGCTTGGCCTGTGTCGACCGTTAGTGGCTAAAAAAAAGAAAAAAAAAGAAAGAAAGACCACAAATAAACACTTAACAGGGAATAACACATAACTCAACAGCATTAAAACATGTGTAAGGCTTTTGTTGTATTGATAAATGGTTACCTTTTTGCAAAAACTGCCAGGCGAGGCTTCTTCTATTTCAAGTAAACAAAGCGAGAGAAAGAGAGAGAGAAAAAAAGTATTGACAAAAACAGACCCCGTGTCCTGAAAAAGTTTGGCACGGGCTTTTTAAAATCTTCCCTCGGATGGTTATGAAAGATTAGACAGGCTGCAACACCGCGGAGACATTTTGGTATTTGTCGCAGATGAAAACAAAGACTTCCAACAGGCTAACTTTTTTGTAAACACAGAGCCCATATATATATATGTCAGAAGAATGAAAAAAACCAAAACATCTGACTCAATGCTCCCAGTGCATTGTGGGTAGCGAAGTCTTATGTTCATTGCGTTATGAATCTGAGTGCAGAGGGGGAAACAACACTTCCCACACACCTTAGTGCTCCACGTGGCTGCCTTTGTTTGCAAACAAACTGCACTTTTTTCAGAAGAAAAAAAAACATAACTTAAACCAAACAGGGGAGCGAAAAACTCCGAAAGTAACTTATTATAGAGGTAAACATAACTGTACAGATACAACGTTTGTAATATGACTCCGACCACGTGAGCACAGGGTTAAACGCAGCATTCACTCGCGCTACATATTTTTTTCGTCTTTTTCCAGGTAAACAGGGAGGAGTTTAGTCTAAACAAAGGATGTCACAACTTCCTCAGTCTGTGGCAAAATAATCTTAAGAGGACTCATTTGGGTTTCTTCAGAATCTAAGATGTCATCAACAACCAATACTACCGAATTATGTGTTGTGAGTACTTAGATGAATTGGACCCTGTATACATTATTGCCTAATTACACTTGAGCAAATATACCTACACATGCAATATAAAAGACATCTACTAAGAACAAGATGAAGAATCCTCTAAAGTCAGCATTACTAGATAATTTAAAAGGAAAAAAAACTACATGTGTTTTTTGCCTTAGCACCTGCTGGTCTTGTTGACAGAACAAAATCCTGTCATCCGTGAAGACCATGAACAGTGTTGGGGAGTAACGGAATACAAGTACCGCCGTTACGTATTTAGAATACTAATTATGAGTAACTGTATTCCGGTACAGTTACTATTTTAAATCTGGGTATTTAGAATACAGTTACTTTTGTGATA
>JBBDHI010000008.1:11717022-11731347 GCA_037177115.1 Craterocephalus stercusmuscarum
ATTATTAATTCAAGTGGACAGTGCTTAATCAACTAATCAAATTCATAAAAAAAAGTCTTCAAAATACACAGGTAAAACTTTTGTGCACCCTGGCCATGAAATGAGCTGGAAAATATAATTAAATTAGAAATCTTGAATACCTTAAAAGTCTTTTTACACAGTGTCCTCCATTCTTAATGTATAAAATTATTTTTGACCAACAGTGGAATGTAATATGGATATTGCTGACATGGCTTACATGCTTCTCGTCATCTTACTATTCTTTTGTTTTACTCGAACAGTTATGCGGAAGTGTTTTGACCAGGAAACCCACTTAATTGCACATTAAGTGAACATTCCTGATTTAACAAGAATAATACATAAAAATCAATAAAAAGATTTTTTTTCTTTCATCCTGTTCTAATAATTTAATAGAAGAGGTTAGGACAGCTCTGTTTTGACCTAAATTATGAAATAATTATGAAGAAACAGCTTTTCATTCACAGAATGAAATACTTACGGATTTCCTTGAAGCACCTCTGGGGAGCAGTACTCCAGTGTGCCACAGAAATTGTAAAAGAGCTTCCCGGGAGCCAATATCGCAGCCGAACCAAAATCAATCAGTCGGATGTGAAAACACTTGTCGATTATAATGTTCTCATCTTTTATGTCCCTGTGAATGATGTTCTTGGCCCTCAGGTAAAATACAGCTGCCACAAGCTGCAAGAAGACATTATACAAAGTTTACACAGAGAAAAAAATGGCCTCACTTCACATTTCAGAACCCATTCTGCCGTCATCTGCACATAAAATGGCCACCCACATACCTGCCTAAATATGTAACTGGCTAGGGGCTCGTCCAGCCGTGGCTGCCTGTCTATAAATTCAAAAAGGTCCAGCCCGTCTCCGTGTTTCTCCATCACCATCTGGAAAAAACTTCCGTTCTCAAACACCTCCACCACCTAGTGGTATACACACACATGCAATGAAGAACATTATCAGCAAGTGTTTCTGAAGCCTTCTGACATAAATGCAGAATAATATTACCTTGACAATGTTATGGTGCTGCACTCGTGTCAGTATGGCGATCTCCTGGCTCACTCTTCCCAGCATGGGGTCATCTACCCAACACTCGCTCGCTATCCTGGCTTTGCTAATGAACTTTACAATCACCTGTAGATTTTCAAGTTGGTGAAGAAGCTACATCAAACAATCTTTCACTTGTAAACGGACTTAATTTGAAGAGAAACTACACATTTAAAGCATACTTCAGCATGAATACAGTGTCTTACTTCTTGTCCATCACAGCGTCTTATTGCCTTCCAGACAAAACCAAAAGCTCCTTTACCAACAGCTTTGAGAGGCTGGTACTCCTCTCTGAACTGCCCGTCGCAGGCGCGAGATTGATCAAGGTCCACACTGGAGCGCAATGCTTCCCCTTGGCTGTCCTCACCAATTCTCTGAAACAAGTGATAACTAATTACATGGAAGCAGGACAACCACTTTAATGTTCAAATAATGAATTATAATTACACCATGGGAACTAATAGACCTTAACTGTTACTGACCTCCCCTAAACTGACTCCGGACTGGTTATTCAGTGACTGATCTGTGTGCAACAATGTCCCCTGCTGGCCTGACCTGCTCATCCACACGCAGAACATGAAGCTGTCATCAGGTAGTTTAGTCCTGCAGACGTCACACTGCACATCTAGATAAAAAAAAAAAAACACAAAAACTAAATGTCACGTTTTATTCTTGAGGTCATATTTATGATTTTGGGAAAAAGTAAGGTAGCTGTAAAGTACATTACCAACCTACTCTTGTGCCATCTCTGTGGTATCCAGTTCCTTCAAATTGTCCCTCTGTTATTAATGGAGTTTGTGAGGAGGACAAGGGGTCTCCATTTATCTTCTGTTTCTTAGGTGTGGATGTGGCTGGCATGTCTGCCAGTGAATGAACCTCAGTATTGATCTGGAGGCAGCTCTCTTGGCTCTTTCCCTTATGAATTGCAGAGATGGCTTCCCACGGATCTTGCTCATGGTGGGCCTTTTCTAACTCTTCAGTCGAGTTGTTCCTGATCTCCCCCGCAGTGTATGCTGTTTCAGCAGACTCCACATCCTGGTCTAACCCCAGCATACATGGCGAAGGAGTTTGAAGGAGCTCAGCTGTATCACAAGATAATACGGGGGGTTGGTTCTCATCGTTGTGCGCCCTGATGCTGAGCAGCTCCATACTACCGCTCAGGTTCAAGTCAGCTAAGGCACGAGTAACTAGGTCTCCATTGCTATCGATGTCCAGGAAATCGCTGGGTAAGTCCACTATGTGTGCTGAAGGAGCGTCTTCTGTTTGGGCAGGATCAGGACCACCATGGCCAGCAAACCTCTCACAGAAACCAGAGGAAGACCTAGAAATTGGGATTCATTTAACAAGTAACAAATTGTCTTTCAAACCAACACATCCAGGTGACATATCAACGGGGAAAATGTGAACACTGCCGCAGAATCTTTGCATTTATGCAATAAATCTAAAAACCTGGCATGTTGGTGGTTTTAGGCCTGCAGGGTGACCACATAACTGACAACCATCTCCCCTTACCTGCTCTCCAGTGAGATGACTTCAAAACTGGAGTTTTGGAGGACAAAGGCACATGAGTGATGGTCTTTGTCTCCGTCAGGACAGATACCACCCCCTGTGGCACTAGCATGGTCATTCTGAGCAGGAGTGTCTACAATAGAGGAAAAAAGAAACAAACAAGAAACTTAATTCCACTAAATATTTAGATACTAATTTTAGAAATGTGGCATAATTCTGATCATTGAGTTGAGGAAGTACAAACAAACTAATATAAAACAACACAAGAACAGCACACCGGGAATTGTGTTGATTGCAGGAACCCCATTGCTCAGCTGCTCTTCGCCATTATGGTGTGACGACTCAGGAGGAACCAAACAGTTGTCTTCATCCAGAGGCTCCACCCAGGCAAATGTCTTGAGGAGTGCCTGTGTGGTATCGGCACTGTCCAGCTGGCTACTGCAGAGTGCTACCTGGGCTGCTTCCTCCATCAGCTCTGCAGTATCATTGGCCCTGATGAAAGAGGATGTTTTACTACAATTGCTCTTTCAGAGGATGAAATACTAAACCACATATTACTAATCATGTCAGATGATTTTAGAATTAGCACTTTGTGCAAACTAAGTTGATCTACTGCTTTGGCTGACATTCACTGAACTGACAAGGGGAGTCGTCAAAGGCAAAAACAGGCCTTGTGTGAGAGAACAGCTGTGAACACACAAAGATTTTCAAGCTGCTTTTGTCCCAACGTTCCCCATTCCCGACCAAGGACGACAAACGCCCAAGTATATCAAGACTTATAATTTATAAGATGATCTTATAAGGTATAAATGAGGTATGTTCAGAGTGAATTTGTCCAAAATGCTTTGCGGCAGAAAATCAAAAGTATTTAACTTGTTCAATATTGACTATGAAAATCTTAACGTTTGTAGGGAAAGCTGACGACTCCCGAATCATGACTCTATGGACGGTGACATGGAACAGAATGTAGCCGAGACAGCGAGCTGACTGGGAAAAGAGAAGGAGTGCACAGGGTCTGTTTCCATCGGCTGGGCGATGACCCAGGGAGAAATGATGAGCAGGGGAGGAGGAGCTTGCTGCTTAAATGGAGGGGAGATGGTTTGCTAGTAGAGGACTTGGATCTTTCAGGGTGAAATTGATTATATAGAGAAAAAAAGCTGGTTCTTGCTATGTGTCTTTTTCTTTGTTGTTAGATCATGCGGACATTTCTGGGTCAGAAGAAAATATTCTATATCGGCTGTGGGACAACATTGTTGTGTGTGATATGCTGAGATTATTGGACCACAGCAAACACGGTACAATCCAAACTGTTCAGTTCCTAATTTTTTAACTTCATGTATGAGGTCTGTAACAGATAAAAAATATTTTTTCATATATTCAAAAAATCCTTATCTGTGTGCCGAGCTTAAGCTAGCATAGTGAAGTTTGACAATGGTTCAAATTTAAAGCAAAACACATAAATGCAGTCTGATGCTATTAGTTGTCTGTTTTTGCTTTCTGTCAAGTATCTACAATTCATTCTAATATCCTTTGCATCTGAATTTTTGTTGGACTTGTATATGCTCAGAAACTGTGAGTTCGTCTGACTCTGAGAACTTAAGCTGACGGCTGTAGCTCTGTAGCAATGGATAGAGCGGTCGCCTGTGGAACAGGAGGTCAGTGGTTCGATTCCACCCCGCTACATGTCGAAGTGTCCTTGGGAACCCTACCTTAGCTCCCGATGTGCCTATTTGAATGTGTTTGTTCTTTCAAATGTAAGTCGCTTTGGATAAAAGCGTCTGCTAAATAACAGTAGCTCGTGTTCCAGCATCAGCAGTTGTCCCTCCACTACAAAAGAGCCCATAAAATACAATAAGATTTATGCATTCTCTGCTAGAACCGCTGGCCTTGAGCAAACAGTTCAGGATTAACAGATTTAAAAACATTTCCTCCCAAAGTAATAACAGCATTGAATTAAGGCTAAAATTGATCGTGTCATTTAATCTATTTTGATCTTGCAATATTTGTGGAATATGGAAAAACTGTATAGTGTCTATGCAGTTTGTTGTGTTTTGTTTTTAAAGTGAGTATTTTTTTATGTATATTTTGAACTGAAAGGTTTGCATTTTCATTTTGTTGTATTATGTACAACAGCATTATTCTATTCTATTTTACACATCATTAAAAATCAGATCACTTTTGACCACAAGAATACAGTGCCTGCTCACTTACATAATGACACGCGTTGAGGTGACTGCAGGAGGAGAGAGAGTAGACAGAGCACTCCCCTGTTTCTCCAGCCTGGTGCTAGTTCCAGTGAAGATCCTGCCTCTGCCTACTGAGGTCCTTCCCTGGACAGCCTGTTGTACCATAGCCATGTCTCCAGCCAGCAAAGAGGATGGGCCTGAGATGAAGATGACCATAAAAATTACTAATACAAGTCCATCTCAGTAATACTGTACAAGTTAAAACATATACACATATGGACAAAGGAGGAGAAAAAATAACAGCAGTGCCCTAACAGGGTGTAATTTTGAAATTTAAAACCCCAAAATGCCCAGAGAAAAGACATCATACATCACATTTTTCTGCATCAGTGATATAGATGTTAACTTTTTAACCAAAGAAACAAACTTATCACAGTAAGCAGGTTCCAAAACATGTACAGCCTTGATTCAATTGTTCTCTTTACCTTTAACCAGAAAAACCCTCATTGAGATTATAGATCTTTTTTTAAAGTGTGACAAGGCCAAGAAGGTAGCACAACCACAAGTATATTACAAAGTGAGATCAACAGTCAAAATGACAGTTGCAGCCTACATAAGGTAAATTAATGCAGCATTGACTGCAAAGTCCCACTGACCAGGGAGTTTTCGTCTTGAGCCTTCAAAATCAACTAAAACACCCCCAGAGAGATCAACTTTTTACATTTCAAACCAGTTTCTAAGTTATTCCATGTGAAAGGAGCAGCATATCTTAAACAATAGTTTTATATATGAAAATGAGCCTTTATGAAAGCCTGCGTACATAAAGAGACAGCCATTTAGCAGCAGTGTATAAGGTGCAGTGACGTGTGCAATTTCCACAGACAGTAATGAAATGCAGAGCACGATGGTACACAGGAACTGGTTTCTGAAGATACTGATGGACTCAAAAATAATGTATCACCATAATCCTGCAGAAGGTAAGTAAGTAGCTGATGTCAAATATTCTCTTGTTTTGAAATTAGATTTGTTAGATTCAAATACTCACCAGATTCCCCAGATATTTTGGATGACACTGGACTACTAACAGCTTGTGCATGAGAATTTGAAAGGGGGCCGGCTTTTCTGTCCGAGTCAGACATCCATTCATAGAAACCAGGCATCAGGAAAGTGACACTCTGTTGATGGCAAAACAGCAGTTACAGAATTGAGAGTTGACATGGTCTTCAGAGTAAGCAGCATTGTTCAGCTGATCATGCTGACCAACCTTTCCCAAAAGCTCATCCTTGGTGTAACCAAACAGACTGAGGGCCAGATGGTTGTGAATGCTGAATATTGAACCATCGGGATGAAGGATGAGAAGGCTGCTCACAGGGGCAAAAACCCAGACTGTTCCAGAATATTCCAAAGAAAGCCCGGGGGAGGCAATGCTGCTATCCACTTTGATTTCTGTGAAAATCCAAAGAGCCACTCGGGGGGTTATAATAATAATGTGTGGTGTTTTCACGGGTCTCTGTTTTCAAAGAGGTTTAGTTTTCCAAAAGGACTGAATCAGAAATTGATCAAATATTCAAATGTCATACCAACATCTCACATCTTTTTATTTGCAAAAAAAAAAAAAAAACTGTAACGGCAGCACCATAAATAGAATCATCAGTATGCACTGCCAGTCCAACAAAAAAAGTCACCACCAGGATTTAACAAAGAAATCAGACTATGGGCCTCTAATTGCATAATTACTGCATAGGCAATTATCTTTTAGCTTGCAACAAGTTATCTATCCCCAACTGATGTAACAAGTAGCTTCTCATTTCTAAAATAACCATATAGAAAGATGCTAGGCTGTTAAGAAGGGTCAAAACATTGGCATGCAGGAAGCAGAGAAAACATCTGAGGAAATTACAGAAACTACAAAAGCATGACGATTTTCCCACATGGCTTGGCCACCACAGAGTCCAGACCAGACCCAACTGAGAACCTTTGGGATGTCCTGGAGAAAGCTTTGCACAGCAGTCAGACCCTCCCATCATCATTCAAAAGATCTTGGTTAAAAGTGAATGGAAGACTGGACAGACACAAAACTTGTGACATTGTAGAAGCTAATCGAAACAATGCCACAGCCAATGCTGCCATAATCAAAGCTAAAGGCAGCCCAAAATATCAGGAGTGTGACCTTTTTTGGGGGGGGAGAGTGGCTAATTCTTTTTGGCCAGGCAGGGTAGTACATATAAGGTGAACCTACAATTTTTTCAGTTAGTTTCTGAACTGTGAATACCATAAACCTCTAAAACGTATAAGGGATTATAGTAATTTAACTCAGATATTAATGATATTCTTGGTGCTTTAGTCCGTGAGCGTTCTAAATACGTTGTTTAGTCAGTTCCAGTACATGGAAGCATAAAGAACTATGTCCCAGTTTCATCAAAATATTATTGTGGATGTTTATGTCCACTGGACTAAACTAATAAACCCACCTGATAACTGAGACTGATCAGAGTGATCAGGGTGTGAAACTCCTGTCTTGCACAAAGGGGACATCATAGGTTTGGGCTGCTTGTCTTCTCCATTAGAAGGTTCATGACCATCTCTTGTGGTGTCACCATAGTTACAGTGCTGGTGTTGGCGTTTTCCACACAGTGCTGCACCCTGAAGTTTCACACAGAGTGGGACTGATGCACCCCCTTTGCTTTTCCCACAAACTTTCTGAACCCTCAGCATCTGCAAGTTAAAACCAAAAGCAAAGTCAGAGATGGCAGACCTGAAAAAGTTGAGTAACATAATTCCTTTTCTGTGTGCTAAGAAGCATGTTGGTAACTCAGTAAAGGTTAAAAACAGGACCTGCACCAGCTGCAGGGTATGCTTACTTTGGGCACTGCATGACTGTAGAAGGGGATTTGTAAAGAGGGGATTAACTCCTTAATAGACACTCCTTTCAAATCATCAGGATGGTGGTATCCATGGAGATGAGCAAATGCCCGGTCACAGGATAGTATATTGCCCTAGAAATTATATAAAATATATGTAATATCAAACTTTTAAACAAGAGTAAACAGATGAAAGTCACACTGTTATGACTGCTAAATAATGGTGCACTTACATCTTGTGAAAAGGACAAAAAGGCTGAAACCCTCTCTACGCTTTTCATCATGACAAGCCAAAGGTCTTCGTTTTGTGACTGTCTGTGGGTACACACCGATACTGGAACCTCTCCAGACAATGTCACAGCATCCACCTACAAAAGAAGGCCTTATAAAGACTCAAACCTACACCAACAGATCCTTTCAGCAAAAGTTAACATGATGGTAATTTGTTGTAAAATAAAAGTGTCCTGGGTATTTTTATACCACTTTTGCAGACACAGTGGCAACAGTTCCATCTTCAACTAGAAAATCTTCTTCCAGTGCCTGATTAAGGAAATGACTGGTTTTCTTTAAGACAGAAGACAGCTTTTTTCCAATCAGTTCCTTTGCGGAGTATTCAAAGAGTTTGCTCGCCTGCTCATTTGCAGACAAAATCTGTAAAAAAACAAATAAAAAAGAACATTTATAGCTGAAAACAGTATAGTTTGCTATTAAACAACCGCTCCCCACACCAAAAGCACACACACATTACCTCTCTGGTTTTATGGGAAACAGTAAGAATGACTTTGTTTGGGCTTAGGGTGGATGGACATCCCAACACACCAAAATCTCCAGAGATAAGGAGACTGAAAAGATTCTCCTCTGTTTCTGAGTGGGTTGATGGGTGTGGCAGGGAATCAGCAGAAACTTGGGAGCCAGGTGGAGAACTAGAAAATCGACCATTTCCAGATGCAGTGGATATGCAAATGTCCAAGCCTGTAAACGTAAAAATACATTTATAAAAGTGGATTCTCCCACTTCTATAGGTAGTGAAGCAACAGTAACCTTCTAATCCCAAGGTGATTTCTTCACATTGACAATTTTGCCTGAAAACATGTCCAAACTTATTCAATTATTTTAAAGATAATCAAGTACATGTACACTTGTGTTTTTAAAATAAGAGCATTTTTACTCTTAATGATAGCCAATACTTTCGCTTTTTTTGTTCATTTACTGTACAGAAGTATAACAAAAACATCCATAAGCTTACCTGTACAGAAACCACCATAATGACGAGGTTGCAGGCTCCTATTGTGCGTCGTTCTCTGGGTGCATGGGTAGGATTTATTTAGGTCAAAGTCATCTTCCAGGAGATCAGAGGAGATGTCGGGCACAACACAAATAGTCTGTCCTTTGTGTCTGAAGCTTTGGTTTGTCGCAAATTGAGCCTCAGTTGATAGCGACATTGCGTTTTATCCCCTGCCACTGACGCCTCACCGAGCTAAACATCGACGAGAGTGCGTACATATAGAAAGAATCGTTTAAATATAGAAAACAACAAAAGCAATGTCTGTAAACATGAAATGCTTTCCCGACTACGTTTGAGGGGCTCAGATAGTTGCGTTTAGTCAAAAGAAACACCTACCTCAACTTGCTGGCAGTCCTTATTTTCCAACTGATAGGACAAATAATAGGTAGGCAGGCTGGCCAGTTTCAGTTGACGGTAGTTGACAAGGTAACAAAGCACAGCAACCTCTCTTGCATTATCTGACTAGCTTACAACATGCTAACTTCATTGCTAATGCTACGACAAAACCTCGATCCGTTCAGTCTCACACGAAAATACTAAGGTTTATTATTGGCTTCTTGTGATAAATTGGCCAGCGTGACACTAAAGCATACCTCGCATCCCGAACAAGCCAGTCTTGTTTAAATGAAACATTATTATCATTTTAATTACTTTAGCCAAGCAATGTTTTTTCGTAAACCGCGGGCTTCAAGCACCAGCCGCGATGACGTTTGGTGAAGATTCCATTCAACCAATTAGATTTTACGCTCCAGAAAAGGAAAAGTTCATTGGATAATTAACAGGAAACGTTTTTTGTTTCCATGGAAACACCAGATCGAAAGCCAAACAAAATGAGATAAAATGGAAAAGGAAATTATTTAAATAATAATAATAATAATAATAATAATAATAATAATAATAATAATAATAATAATAATAATAATAATAATAATAATAATAGAGAAATAAGTATCCGATGCCACTAAATTTTACCCAGTTTTGCTATTTAATTTACATATGGATAAAAATAAGGTATTCATGTCATTTACAGAGAATAATCCCACAATAGGTGTAAAACATGTCACCTGTAACATTAGAACTATAACCTTTTTTATTTCGATGTACAAATCTGATGAATAACAGCATTATACATGTTTGAACAAAGAGAACATAACAAGGATAGTCCAATTACATAAAACTGCCATCTGGGAGAAGTTGGGTGAAAATTTTGCAGATTCCAGGTGCAATTGCTGCAGGGCTCCATATGGTCTTCTTTTTTTCTGAGTCACTCCATTAACCACATGGCTTTGTTTGTTTTTCACAAGCTCCCCAAAGGATGATCAACATACCAACTTCAAAAAGACAAATGCTCTACCCACAACACAGACTGAAATTAAATTAATCATATTTGATCTCTACTGAGAAAAGGTCTGGCAAGGTATAAACTAAAATGAATTGAAGGGCACAGCAGTAAAATACAGTGCTTTTGCATAATAAGTGCTTCAAAAATATGAAAATAAATACAAAGAAATCTTACTCTGACATACCCACTATTTTATATATATATATTATATATATATGCACACATATATATATATAATATACACACATATATATAAAATATACATAACAGTCAGTACAGATAGTTTGAATGATTTCTTTTTAAACTTAGCTCTCTGGGTATTAAGAAAACCATTGTGAACAGAATTTTTGTTCATCCAGCACTGAAACAATTCATCACGCTGACAGGCAAACTCTGCTGTGGGGAGCGTTCATATGTTCATCCAGTCTGCTGAGACCAAGCCCGATTTTAAAATAATCACTGATTCTTTTGAACACACTATAAACATTACACAAAATACATTTTTTAACAGTATGGTACATTTTGATGCAGGTCATCTTGTGCTCACTACACTATCATGAGCTCAATGAGATGCTTGGAGGTAATATGTTCGTCTAAAGTTTTCTAACCGTGCATTAACAGCCATATTCACACACATAATTTGAACAAGGGATAATATTTTATTATGTCATATTTTGTTTCAGTAAAATTGTCGTTCTATATTTTCTGTGCAGTTTGCTGTGATGGAGGAGGTTTTGTCACCTAAATAATGGTCTCAGTGGATCCCCCAAATTTTGTTCAGTCCTGTAGCTGGCTGCTCAAGCTGTAGCATGCATGTTTTGTCATCAGGCTGCTCACTTTAAGTCAATGAGTTGAAAGAGCCAAGCAGAAAACATTAGTCGCACACATACACACAGTCATACACTCACAAGCAATCCTGGGCACATGCTTCAGGTGCCATGGCTGGGAAAAGTGAGCTTTGATAAGCTTTTGAAGCACAGTTCACTACGAGGGCGTCCATCCTAATGGTGGTAGTCCCTTTTACTGTGTGGACGGTTGCCTAGTATATGATCCACTTCTGAGGCAATACCTGCTGTAATCTTTGGAATTACCTGAAATACAGGAAACAAAGAGCGCATCATCATGTGGTTACCACATTGTCAAACAAAAACCAAACAAACAGTTGCATTGCATAAAAAGATTGGAAAAGTACTTGGATGGCTCCCAGGTTTTCTGTTAGTTGGCTTGGATTGGAGGACCCCAGGAGTACTGAGCTCACTCCCTCGTTCCTTAAGCACCAGGCTAAAGATGAGTGATAGATTAGTCTTACAGGGAAGTTGGAGTCATAACCAAAATATCTAAACAGAAAAACAAGAACTGCTTCAAAACATTACATGGGATGGAAAATGAAGACAGTTTAATTATTTTTCACCTATAGCGAGCTGTGGCAAAGTACACCCCAGCTTCTCGGCAATCTGAGTCAGTTCTTTTAGTTTGGCTTGTTGTTTTCTCCCATTCTCGCTCATTATCTTCTCCCTCAACCACTGGTATGGCTAGAAAGGCGATCCAAGAAAAAACATTATGAGTAAATTTTGAAATTGGGCAAAAGTGTCTTTTGTTAAAAGCGTATCTTAGCTGGATATTTCAGATATTAAACCCAAAAGAGATAGCTAAATGAAATGCAACAAGTACCTTCATCGCAGCCCGGGAGGATTCTGGGATACCCTTCTCATACTTTCCTGTGATGATTCCACAGGCCAAAGGGGACCAAGACACGACACCCACACCTGTAAGAGCACAGTGACCACTGAGCAACACGAAGAAGAAAATCTGCAACATTTTTTGGAGGAAAAAACTTGACAGTGTGAGGATGAGAAACAGCAACCGTTCCATCTGCAACAATGGGAAAAGGCCCACATACCTATTTTATGATAGAGCTCTGGAAGCTGAGTTTCCACTTTATCCCTCTGGAAGAAATGATACTCAGCCTGCTCACACACTGGTGGAATAAGATTAAACTGCCTGGCCACAGAATAAGCTTCCTAATTGAATAGAAAGAGGGAATAACAGGCAAGGTAAAACATGTACATCCTGACCTTTATGTTTAATAACCTGGAAAAAAAACTCTTCCCAGAGCTGCAGGGGATATTTCTCAGTGATGATGATAGCTCCAGCATTGTGAAAATGTACTTCATGATCAACCGTTCTATTGCTCAACTTAATTTCTTTACATTGTTCATGCATTTTGTTTAGAAGTTAAAAACAATTATCGGTGCTCTGAAATTGTAGGAATATGTAAAACTGTAATTGATGTGTTTAAGATTCCTTTGTTGAGGAAACAACAAGCATACCTGTTTCTAGTTGTTTTTCATGGTATCGAAAAAGAATTTAAAAAACATGATTAACAACGGAAGCCGAGAGCTTTTTTAAAATGCTGTTTTCTCGTGAATAATGGATTATTTAAATGCTGGGTCGTGAGGGGCCTGGAGCTGTTCCTTGTCCATTACACAACCAACACAGAGAGACAAATATTCAGTCAAACTTGTACTCACTCCTAGCAAGAATTTAGAGACTCAATTCAGCAAAATATGAAAGACTTTCGACTGTGGAAGGAAAGCAGGAGATAATCCACACATGTAAGAGGCATTAGCTCCTTCCTGAGGTTTGTGGTGCTTTGGATTCAAATTGGATTCAGCTAAAGGTTACTGGCAAAGTTAATCATTCAGTTTTTGTGTTTTCATTTAATAACGTCTATTATTTTCTCCTCTGAAAATAATATTTCTAAGTATTCCATGAGAAGGCCTGTACAGTGAAGCTCTCTTGCAAAGTGTGCATGGGCATGTCATGATTGAATAACCGAGTAGATGTGATTAGGTGTGGATATAGATGAAACTGAAGATTGTATAAATGTTTTTTTATGATCCTGTGTGAATAATTAATTCACAAAACTGTGTAATCATGTTGAGTCAATGATTTTGTGAATTTATTAATAAATAATGAAAATGATAAAATCATAAAAAAATAATAAAAAAAAGAATTACATTAGTTATAAATGATATTTTATTAGCTTTTATTCGGGTGTGTTTGTGGCCTATGGACTAGTACTGGTTTCCCTTCCGAGTAGGTGGAGTTCTTCAGGGCTGTCAGTGTTAGGGATGGGTGTGGGGCGGTCTTCTCTCCCATCCCCTCAAGTGGTGGATTCTAGGGCATCCCAGTACAGGGCTGTTCTGTACTGGGCCCAGCTATCATGGTTTGCTCAGTGAAAACAGGTGTAACACACTTACTTTTGAGCTCACATTATCCATCTCATTATCTTGAGAAAACAAAATATGTTTTCTCAAGATCATGAGAAAATTGACTCAATTTTATGAGATAATGATTACACAAAGAATGTTAGTAAAGTGATAGATCTAGAAGTCATCGGCTTCCGTCCTTAACATTATTATGTCATTAGACAACCAACAAACAAAAAAACCTTACCATGATCTCCATGGCAGACCAGCGTGATGTTCCCCAGTACATAGCCATGCCTTGGTTGATTACATGAGTCATTGCCCTCACTATCTCTGTAAAAACATAATATTTAAGAGCACATTATCAATAACTGAGCAATGGAGGGCACCGCAACTTCAAATTTGGATTTGGCAAACCAAATCTAAAGAAAATTTTACCTATACAGAGCTTAATTTGCAACATTTTAAAGTTCCAATGATATCTTTAAAAAACGGATATTTTGTGAACATTATTAAAGATAGCTAAAGTTTTAAAGAAGTCTTAATACTGATGTGTAAGCCAATACCATTTGCTAGGATCACTTTGCATAAGGGGGTCAAATGCTGCAGTGGTGAAATGAAAAGACTCAGCCAGCCTTAGCAGAATGTTGCTGGTGCAGTGCAATAGATCACAGCAAGTTAATACAGAAGGAGCAGAAGTCATCCACAGGGTCTTCAGCAGTTTCTGTATATATATATATATCGTAGTTCTTTCTTAGGAGAGTATTTCATAAACACTAAAAACTAAAGAGGTGGGGGGGGGAGGGGGGGGGGGGGGGGGGGGGGGGGGGGGGGGGGGGGGGGGGGGGGGGGGGGGGGGGGGGGG
>JBBDHI010000008.1:11731447-11746381 GCA_037177115.1 Craterocephalus stercusmuscarum
TCTATTACCTCTCTAAGGGTGTATTGACACCTTATTGTGGTCACAGAGTTTGTGTGCATCAGTTGTGTGCACCCAAGGTGGACAGATCCTACAGTAGAGGTCTAGAGGCCTGACCAAGTGTGATCCATTTCTTGGATCTCTGCTAAGAACCCGGTCCCAATGAGAAAACGATTATTAACAACAACAAAGGGCTGAAGCATGCGTGATGCCCCCTTTACATTTTTGCCTGCCCCCTCATGTATGCATTCCTATTGCCAGCCCTGACTCCAACCCCCTCAGGCCATCCGTTTTAACTCGTTCTCACCTCTTTGTTATGCTTCTCTATTGTGTTTCAGGGTGTGTCTTGTGCACCTATTCGTCTAGTTCTTCTCACACTCTCCTTCCACTTCTCACTTTCCCGTTGAAGCAATGGAAACCGCTCAACCAGCAGGCACTGACTACAGCCTGCCAACCTGCAGGGAAACGCAGTGCAACAGCCATGGTACCTGCATGCCTCCTCCGGGTGGTGGTACCAGTCTGGTGTGTGACTGTGATCTGGGCTACCAGGGTGAGTTCTGCGATGGCACAGTCAACGGGGCCTTACGTGTGCCGCTGAGCGTCAGCGTGGTGGCAGTCCTCATCGGACTGCTCGTCCTTGCTTTCATCCTCGCCAAGTTGCGGCAGAGACAAACGAAGAAGCGCAGGTACCGGTGTTGTATTTATTTTCAAAGGAAACAGAATTCAAAAGAACTTCTTTCTTGTTTGATTTTAAAAGATAATCTTCAATCTGGTATCAGAAACTGTGGATGTTTTCTGGTATTTCACGAGATAGATCTGGTGTGGTAAATTTAAATCTGGTAAAATCGGGCAGCGGAGTGGATTTTGGCCAGTTTTGTGGAGAATCACAAAAAAGAGAATCTTACATTTTTAGTTTCCTTTACTTTTTAAATGTAAATAGCCACATATAGCAGTAGGCTAGTGGTAGTTGTTGATCATAGTATTTTTGAAAATGTAAAGTGTTGCATAAATATCGTAGTTTATCCAGTGTTGCTTGCAAAATTGACAGGTTAATTTGTATGATTTTATATTTATTTTATTATTTTCGGCTTTAAGTGCAGCATAATCGTACAAACACGCATTCCCTGTCTTCCACAGGACAGGAAACTTCGTGACTGAAATCATTATTTTAAAAGTAGTTCTTTGTACTCTGAAAGAGCAACAACAAACACGGCTTTGCTGGAGGCATCCATTTTTCCGAGTTTGTGCAACTGGAATGCGGTTTACATCGGAATAACCCACTTCCGCTCGGAATTCCGAGACAACTGGAACGCACCATAAGACTCAGTTTCAACACCTGGAACAATGGGCCAGTTCACCTCAGTGCAGGGCCACCACACACACAATACTTAGGCCAAGTTATTTCTCCTGATTAGAAACATTTTGTAAAGGCCCAAAAATAAAAAAAAATAAAATGAATCTAGGAAAACTTGAAACTTGTGGATTGGTTTTGATTAAGAGAAAAACCAGCAGTGAGCCAGAGTTGTTTTGAAGACAGCCCCTAGAGGCCTAATCTGTTGTATTACACTTAAAGTCACATAGTCATTGGTCTCATGTTTCAGACCCAAAGCCAACATTCATCTTTTCTTTTCTATCTTTGGTTGTGTTGCTGTTGCAAAATGTGCTATGCATATTCACATGATGAGAAAATGAGCTTAATCGGATGTTTTTGTGTTTGTCAACAGGAGACAACTGGCAGAAAAACATGGCTACGGCATCTCTGTTTAATGTGGATACTTCTAAAATAAATCAAAGGTAGGCACATGGCTGGAGATATTTAGTCCTTACATGTTTCATTTTGCTAGAAAAATTATTTGACAGCCAGATTGTGCATTCATAGGTTTGATAAGTTTAGAATAAAACCTGTCTTAAATATAAAGTAATGTGATATGTCAATTTAAAACATTTGACCAACAGCTTTTTTTCTGAAATTCTTAACCAGCAGCAATTTTCTGTCTTTTCTGTTAAATCATATTGATATTTTACAAACAATATTACTGAAAATGAGGGAAATACTGTGTCTCCAGTGGGAGCTTGTCTCCACAGCGTTGCTTTTAAAGCGGCTCTATGCAAGATAATGATAGTCATAAAGCTGCTTGGAAGTAATTACGTTGCTTGACTGACCTGTTCTGATGAAAAAGCTGATATTCCCTCCTCTATCGTGTCTCCTGAAACCCAAAACGGTGCTTGCAGTTTTGCCCATTGACGCTCACGTTTGTTTTGGTTTGGAAGTCTCGTGATACATACGATACAGACTGCCAGTTGTAAATCCGTTTGGACAGATATGCATGTTTCATTTGCGATTCGTTTTTTGCTTTGATGTTGCTTTGATAATTACTTTTACTACATGCCTTTGAAGCCATGGTGACTCACCGTTGCCTGTTCAAAACAACCATTTTGCCTCTTGTTTACGACATTCTTTTTCGTCTGTCGCCTATTTTCGCTATATGGAGCTCCCTCTACAGCTTTGGGGTGCGTACTGCATGGTAAACATAACCAGAGTTGCATTGATCTGCTTTAAAGAATGCAGATTATGCATTTCAGGTTTAAGCTTTTACTTTGGTGTATTTAGAGCTTTTTGTTGACCCTAAAAGGTCTGCAAACAGAGGAATTCTCCTCGACAAAAGCTTCATTCCTGAATTTTGTCTTTTAGATCTCCAGTAATTCCATCATCATTAATACAGTTGCATCATGTCTACCAAGTGGCTTGTTTGGCACACCTCAAAAGGCTGATGAACAACTATCTTTGACACTAACCCTGCCCTGTTTTTTACTATTTAACTGTCAGACAGGAGCTATTACTCTTGTTAAAAACAACCTGCAAACAACTGGCTCATAAGAGTTGTGTGAAAAGGTTTTAGTCAGCATTCTGTCTGGTGTCAAATGACTGCAGTATATGTGGAGTAAAACCAACTCCATCACAGCTCAGCATTAATAGGAACACAGCATTTGAGCATACATGCTAAATTTCACAGATCATGTGATGCTCAGGGCAATAAGGTGCAGCACTTTATATCTTTGCAGAAGAAATCTTTTACAGACATTAATGTCTCTGTGTCCTGGTGTAAAAAACAAACTGCATTTGTTTTCTTCAGAAGGTGATAAGAGGCGCTGTTGCGATGCACTGATGTGAAGCATCTCTGTCCCAAAGGTACATAAAACATTATGTGCAACTTATCTCATTTTTGTCTAGGTCTGCAGAGTTGATGTGGACGTGTGATACGACAACACTACAGTCTGCGTGTAAATCTTGCTACGTGGAAGCAGGTCTCCTTTTCTGCGCTTGACAGCTGATGATGGAATTCTACTGTTTGGCTTTCTCTGCAGCATCTCAAAGACTGAAGTCCTGAACTAATAAACTGAAGCACCACGTGTGATAGATCAGTTTATTCCGTCCAGTTGGAGGCAACGCCCCTGATAGCACCTATTTACATTGTTCAACCTAAAGTGCAAGAAGAAGGAAACTGCATCCTACCAAATCACTGATGTAGTTCATTTAAGCAGCCCTGGAGAATGCAGTATAGGCTTTAAGCAGATGAATGCATTTAGTTTGCAACAAAACGTAAGCACATATTTGTGCTAATGTACCCATCATCGTCTGCATGGCGCTGTGGGCCACACCTTGATCATTCTCTGCAGCAAAATGTACTTACATACACAAATGATCACATTGTGTGATATGCAGCGACAAAAGTCACACTCTGCCTTCAGTAAATTGAAAATCGTCTTCCTCTTTGTGTGTGAAAGTTCTTTTTCACAGTTCAGCTACACTGCAGGGAGCCATCTCTGCTGATTTAGTTCTGAAACGTTTCTTTATGATGACTTTATCCATAAAACAAATTCTTTAACACGGCCTTGTCAAAGGGATCACAGTTAATCTTGCACTTCGGGTAGTTGCTGCTTTATCTTACCAGCATCGGCTGCTTTTAGACCTCTCTCGTTCTTTTGGTTCAAAGTTATCAACGCGTCGCTTGCGCGAGCGGCGATATTGACTTGACCGCTAGAAGTGCTCGTGCACCATTTTGGTCAATGGACCCCACGTACCACATTTACGTGCTTACATACGGAAATACAAAATCCCACACAGGTGTGCAAAGTGTCACTATTTAAAATGGTAAGAGCATGAGAGCACAATCGGGAACTGAGTGTACAAAAAAGAGTCACTGGCCTCAGAAACTTGGCTTGCAGACTGGTCAGTGTTACTGAATCACAAACTGTTTTCCCAGAGATTCATCTACAAAGTGTTTATATTTGGCTTGTTGTGAGAAATCAATTTATTGTAATTGGGTTTTTTCCCCAGTGTTACATGTTTTTATTGGTGCTTCTGCATCTTTACCTTTTTGTACTTCGCTGCCTGAAATGTACAGATTTTTACTGTTTTACTTTGATAACAAGAAACAGCAGGGCAGAGCTTTTATCATCTTAGCTTTAGTCATTTACACAATTGTGTATGCAACCACTCGTTATTGCTTTGCTAATGATGTAAACTTGCACTGCGCATCTTGAACTCTGCAGAAATTTTTGACTGTGGGGTAGATGTGTGAACACATACATTTTTCTGCATAAATGAACTGGAAATGTTGAGCAGTTGGTTGGCCTTCTTCGAAAAGATGAGTCCTTGTTAGCAAACCACAGAAGAAAATCAAATATTGTTAATTTTTTTCTGTGACATTATGATTATGATCTCAGTAAATTGAACCTTGATTTCTGTTTCATTTTCTTATTGTCTTTGGGTTTTTTTTCCTAGTAATGTCACAACTGTTTCTGAAGATATAACTTGATTTCTACATAAATAGCAAGTAAACTTTTTCACATGAACACTTCTCTCTTTGGACAGGAATATAGCTCAGTGAGAGCAAGTGTCTGTGTGTGGGTGAAACAGGTGGGAGGGTAGTAGAATAACAGTGCATCTGCTCCAAATGGGAGAGAGAGAAGACATGATTGGGAGGTTTGCAAAGACAAAAAAAGAGAGAAAGTGAACCAAACAGCAAACTTAGAGGCAAACAAAGCATTTGCAAACAAATGAATAATCTATCTTAGTGCTTGAAGGGAAAGACGAACATTTGATTCATAGCAACATTCGTATCTCAGCGAAACGCTGGTTTCCACCATGCTGGCATGAGTCATCAGCTCCTAAAACAGAAGGCACACTGAGCCTGGAGCTCAGGTGAGATATCCAGCAATCATCATCAACACTACATCACATATACACACATACGAAACAATATCCCGATGGCAGGGTGATGTCGGTGAAGATGTGGGAAAATGCACATGGGGTGTGTAAACAACAGATTCTTTATTATCATTATGCCTTAGCACATAGTAGCTTAACGTACAATTTAGATGTAAACATCAGCATGGATTGTGTAAACTGCAGGGAATCTGTAAGTACTATAAAATATTTGAAACAGGATGAAAAACACAGAACATGCATATGTAAAAAATAATGTAAAATCCACCTGCTTGCATGTCCAAAAAAAACCAACTCATTTGCATGCATATAACAGAAACTTGCTTGGTCGTTAGCCAGGATCTGTCTGTCCTTGAGACTTCTCACAGCAGCCGCAGCATAGCTGTGAGCCTGGAAGGTTTGGGCAACTCCCGTTAGCAGGTGCAACTGTGCTCTTTCGGGAGGCTGAAAGACGGTGGGAGGAAGAAATCGCCACACATTGACGTCATATTTGTTTGGGCAGGTGTCAAGTTGGGGTGGCTATAAAACAATTTTACTGAGTGGATCTCTATGCCTTCTCTCTCATTTTAGTCTATTTTAACATTTACTTGGCTGAATGAATTTAAAGCTAAATCACATTATTCTGTGAAATAAAGTCCAATTTTGAATGACTGGAAAGCAATGAGTCTTGGACAGCTTACTCTGCAGGCGATGCCGTACCTACAGTATTATGTAATTAAATGATGTGACGTAACTTTTCCCCTGGAGACACCCTCACATCATATTTACTGTGGAGTATTTTATAAATTGCACAATTTGATGACATTTTAGCCCCTGGTATGTCAGCTTGGGGAGAACATTTACAGTGCTATCTTTGTAAACGACAGATGCAAGTGTAAAGTTTATTGCAAGAAATGAGAGCAGACAGAGTCTTGCGAGCATGGAGGAAGTTGTACGTTTATGACAAATTGCGCATGTACTATTATGAAATATGAAAAAAATAAAACAAAAAAACCAAAGATGAAGCAGACATGCACTGAGAGGGGGTTGGAGAAGGAAGGAGGCAGAGAAGGATGAAGCTAAGGGAAGGAAGCAGTGACGGTAACAAAATCAGACTCTGCTGCTATGACATCACTTTTTGTTGTCCTCAAGGGGACATGAGTCGTCTCACACAAAGTCGGAAGCACTTTAAGTCACAACAACAAACACAAATACATGCAGATGTACATATTAGTGCTTCCTTATATTAGTGCGTACTTGCAGTACTTTAACACTTGCTTCTGCATTTTAATGACGCTGTTAAACCAGTTTCATGCATAGATGTGGGTGTGTGAATTGATATTTCTATGTGCTGCATATGCTCAGCGAGAGACTGCAGCCAAGAAAAAACTATTTAACAAACATTACAACATTACAGATTCTATGCATGAAGATGCTGAGAGAGTATCCACAAGCAGCCATACTGAGGTAAAAAAAAAGATCACTGTTTAATAAGTTATTATGAGGTATGGTTGTGGTTTAGCTGCTGTAATATGAATAATGAAGCTGATTTAAAAACAGTCGCAATTGCTACTCTATCATCATAATGCAGCAATTTCCAAGGTCAGTAAATGGTATTGCCTTGACAAATATCTCTTTTAAAAACTTTACTGATAAGAAATGGCTTCAACACAAACCCAAACCATAACAACACCTCCCCCACTGTAAAGGTTAGAGATGTTCTTTACATAATATATAATATATATGTATAATATAATAATATATTATAATACAATATAATATATATAATATAATAATATATATAATAATAAAGTATTTTTCATTCCTTTTATGTGAAAGTCTGGTTTTCCCTTTTCTCCCAAATATATCTTAGCTGGTGGTGGTCATACAGTTCTGTTTTAACTTCCTCAGCTCTCAGTTTCTATAATTCAATATATCTAATAAGATGTTCATTGGTCTGATGAACTATAACTTATGATAACTATTTAAAAAGATCCCACAGTAGAGAACCCATTCCACAAAGAGTCTGATAAATCTTTTTATTGGTCTTTTGTGGTCAAAGGCAGGTTTTGATTGGTCCTTACTATCAGCTGACAGTTCTCTGTTCATCTCAACTTGATAAGAAACATTCTTGTTAACTTTTGCCTCATACTTACTGACAGATTATGCATTGAGGTTTAAAGTTAGCAGTTGTAACAACAGCATATAAAACGGATGTTTCTCATCATTAATTGTGATTGGCTGAGCAGCGGTATATTGCTTTAGTAAACTTGCAGTCAAAACAATCTGAGCTCTGAAAAATTGGTAAAATTCCAATCTTTGACACAGATTTGTTCCAATCTGTGTGAATCAATACGATACACAAACCTTGCTGACCATGAAATTTAGCTACTTTACCAAGCCTACTTTTAATTATTAAGGGTATTGAAACTTTATAAAAGTGATAACTTTTTAGCTATCTAAATTTAAATAATAAAAATGATAAATCTGTTATTGGCATCTCTCTTGTCTTCCCCCAGATTCTTAATCAATTTATCAGTCAATCGGACAAGACTCCATCATCAGTGGTTAAGCGATGTTATCTGCAGGATCAAATTAGACGATGGTTTGATGGAGGAGGCTGTGGGCTATACCTGCCAGTCACCAGTACTGCTGGTGACAGCAAAGCCCCTGGAACGATAAATATGACAGAATGGCCTCCCACAGTCAGCTGGCTCACAGGGGAAGAAGCATCAAGGGAGAGAGAATGGAAAATATTTTCGGGAGATCAGTGGGACACCATCACTTTAGTCAAATACCACCTGTGGATGGAGGTTTGTGCAGAAAGCCAGGAAAGGAGCCCAAGTGTCTGTGATTGTCACATCAAGAGAAGTAACTGGGATAGAGTTTGGAAAGGAATAAGTGGTAGATGAGTGGAAAAAGGCTGCTCTAGAGTGTTGAAGAAATCGAGCGCACAGCAGGGTTCATATCTAGTGAGACCGGGACAAAAATACACCAGCCTCTCCCGGAGGGGCCAGATAATCCTGCTTCTGAAGAGCAGGGAGGGCTGGGAGCGGGTGCAGCTCAGAGACCCTGCGGAAGCAGCAATCCTGCTGGGACAGAGGAGAAGTACAGGGACACTGCTAGACTGAAATAGAGGACAAGAAATGAGACAAGATTGTCAGATTATCTAATGTGCGTGTGTCTGTGTGTGTGTGTCGGGGTAAACTATTCCCACTTGACCTCAAATGCACCAGTCTGGCAAAGGCAGCAGTCTTATCAGGATTTCTCACCTTCTCGTGTAACAGAACAACGTGCGTTGTCGCCCCCAACCCTCCATCAGCCCCATGGGGTCTGGCAAGAAATCACTCACCCTCCATGGGAGTATTACTGTCTGTCCGGCTGGCAAAGACTACATCCACATACTCGAGTTGCATCCTCTGGAGGGAGCCTTTTAAACCTGAAGTGACAGGAAAGAGGAAAAGTTTTGTGGAAGATTTTGGCAGGGAAAGTCAAAGAACTTTGAGGAGCACTGAGTTTGGTCCATACAGTGCTTCTTGCAGTAGAAGAACAAATCTGCTTATCCATTAAATATCTGGATTTGCATATAATTCACCTTCACCTCATGTTTGAAACATTCCCCATTTCCCTCATTTTTCCTTATTTGACACCATCAGATAAGCTATAGGAACAACTTCAAATTTTCGCCAAATTTACAAGAATGTCGTCTGAGAATAGGTATTGAAAAGGTCATGTATAAGTAAATAGGGTGAGAAGGATCCTGGGGGACTTGATGTCAACATGTTCATAAACATGGCAAAGTGACAGGGGACAACATGTGACTCAGGGCCTTCCAGCTGCATCTGGCCTGCCACATCTTCTGATCCAGTTTGCTCAGCTTCAGTCTGGTACATCTAGCACAATACCACTTTTTTTGTCAAATGCTTCACAACATCAAATGCATTTTATAGCAACATGTGTTTTAACACCACCATGTGCAAGCCATTTTTGGAAAAAACTTGTGTATTCATTATTTAGCATAAATGGTGTCTTCAGACGCTAATGCACCCCTACAGTATACCATCACTGGATCTTTTTATAACTGTGCCCTGACAGGCAGTCTGACACCAAATGGTTGCTCCATTGTATAAAACTGAGAATGAGGTGTCCATCATTTTGATAAAAATGTCCAGTTTTGATATCCAGACAACATGGCAGTTCTCAGTTTTGCACCTCTCCATCCTGCGTGTGTGAATATGTGACTGGGTGGCTTTTAAACATATTTCTGAACAGTTGCAGTGTTTTCAGATACTTTTTAACTTAGTCAAGTTAAAGAGTAGAAATGCATCGCTTGGTTTGTGTAGGACAGTTTCGAAATTTCATGCTGAACATTGAGGTGTGTTGACAGGACAAATGTGTGACCACACATTTTTGTCTCAGACCCCTAACCACTGGCAGTTGATAGCAACGTGGACGAGTAATAATCAAGAGGGAGTGCATGTTAAAAGTGAAAAGAAAGAAGAAAATGTGAAGGGGAGATGAAGTTATCCACCGATCCCCACTTTTCTCCTTATAGGTGTTTTGTAGAAGTGTTGACAAAGAGTGTGAGCAGCATCAAATATCAACATGACGCCCTGCGTTGCAGTGTGGAAATAAGCCGGGAAACCATAATTACAACATTTTGCCCTTTGCTCTGAAACTGTAACTCATTTAGCTCAGATTGTCTTTACCCACACTCTGACTGGCAGGAACGCTTTCAGCAGTATGAGGAGACAAAATATTTGGGGGGTGGTAATAACATTACCAGTGGTTGTATAGAAAAAACGGAAGAAAAAGTGGAGTTAGTCACTCAGAGTAAAGCTTTTCTTTTTCATTTGACTCAATTTAAGCATTAAATTCTTAATTTTAGGCCTGTGGAAAGGTATGAATTCAGAAGAATCTGGTTTGGATAAGACCTTTGATCAAAAAGACATTTCAGCTTGTATAAGCAGGGAAAGCATGAGTGTACTGTGTACAATAATAAAAATTACAGTGCTCAGTAGTTATTCTTTGTCAGTAGTTAATGATATTTGTAATTAAACAGTCTCAGGGATTTAACGGCTTAGCTTTTCCTGGTCTGGTTTGACCGACAGGCCGTGGTAACGAATGTGAACTGCATGTGGATAATTGCTCTAGAAGTGTTTTGTAACCAGTTAAAGACATTGCTGGTTGCATGATATGCAAACTCTGGAATGAACATACTGTACTATTCCTGAGAATGGAAGAAATGCTCATCTTTATTTATTTACTTTTTTTTTAAATATTGAGTTGTAAGATTTCAAGCCACAGTCCTTTTTAAAACTTTTACACAGCAGTCATATTTTGATCATTTGGTAAGGTTCACAGAGTATTTAAGACTACTTTCAGGATATTCCTTCTCAAGCTGAGCTCACACTCTGATAACAAAATCTGCTGCCTGAGACGGATATAAGCCTCACACCTGTAAAATCCTCCATCCTTGTTACATAAATAAATGCTTCTGCTTGTTGGCGAATCAGACAATTCAAAGACAGGAGACGACAAGGATCAGGAAAAGGGTCACATCCACTTTCTATTGAAACTAATCAGCCTCCATTCACACACACAGAAAACCAGATAAGAGAAAAGTGCATACAGGCGGCTGTCACGCAGGAGGACAGCACAGTAACAGAGACACGGGAAAGTATGTGTGAGTGTGTGAGTGTGTAGCAGATTAGTGCCAGAGGATTCTTCATCACCCACTAATCCCAGCTGAGAGTTATACGCTCCCTACCACCGTTAGAACCACTTATATACCTTCTTCTGTCATCTGCACCCCCACAATCCCAGAAACACCCCTTACATGGATCTTAATCTGAGCCTGCATCATCATCACAAGCAGTTTCCACTGTCTCCTGGATTAGCTGGAGTTACAGGCTGAGAACTGCGAGTCTATTTTTGGAAGCGGGAGAAGATGTTGAACAACACAACTACTCTGCCGGAGTCTGTGCTGAATAATACATTTTTTTAAAAAAAGAAACCTCCTTTATTGTTCAGCTTGTCATGGAATTTGGGAAAATGCTGAACACACGTACTGGTTGTCGGAGAGGTCGACTTGTTCTTTCACAGTCACCCTCAGGCCTGTATAAGCTCATCTCATGGATCGTTAAGTTATGACACCCTATCGTAGCCAATACATGACATTGAACTCGTCAAATGATTCATTGACAGGCCTCTGGCTTGCAGAATGGTGTCAGCAGATGTGTCACTCAGCCAACGCATAGGCCTGTTATGGCATATGCCACACGAAGAGTGACAGGAACATTGCATCTTTCTCTCAGAAATATGATTATTTACACGCAAACTGGGTTCAACTAAATGATTGTAACACTCCCTTCCTCTCTGGATCTTCCGTTCTCTGCAACCTCTTGTCTCACAGTCCGCATCCTTCTTTTCTAACCATTTTGTTAGTTAATTCCGCTCCTGTTTGCGGGGGAAAGTTGCAGAGGCTGGCATGAATGCTAATAATGTGGGAGAGAGCTGAGTCACTGCAGGAGGTGCATTGCGCTGCAGAGTGACCAGTTGTCTGTGAAAAGAGGGGTGAGAAGGTTTATGCTGCTATAAGCTTGACATAGGCCACAATTCTTTTTAAAGGGGCTACTTGAGGAGAGATAATATAAGTGATACAAGTACTGTAAATGAGGCATAATACAGCAGAAATGTAGATCATTAATGAGATGGAACTCTAAGGTTTCCATTCCTTGGGGCTTTTATTTTGACATTGCTCTTTTTTTTTACTGTGAATGATTTATTTTGACACACTTCCAGTCATTCCAGTCCGGTTTTCATATACCGGAAGCAGTAAAACTGACTGGGTCCAAAACAGGAGGGAATTTTGCATCATCTGCTAAACGTTTGTTGCACTGCAAGGCTTCAGAATCCTCCTAAATAAAATCTTAGCTGGAATGGGAACAAGATATTGTTTGGTTCTGACTACTTCATCACTGTATTCCCTACCATGATTTTGTCAAATGAAGTGTTTAAATGCATTACTCCTGTTACATTAATCCAACAACAAGGAGAAAGAGAGACATAAGAAAGCAGCAGCTGAGCTCAGAGCATGAGGAATGGACTTGTTACCTTCAATGATGTGTTTTCTGTTAAGGCCTCTTTCTGTCTCTGCCCTGCAATGACATGGATAGAAATGTGTGTCAGGGCTGTCAAAGATGAAACAGACACATGCATCTACATAAATCTAACTTATAAGTGCACTAAACACACTGGACAAGATCCTGCATAAAATAACACTTGCTAATCACAAGGAAGAAGAGGAGTGCTGCATAATGAGCCTGCAGCTACTGAACAAACCATGCAGTGTGTGTGTGCAGTGGGCATATCCAGTGTTTATTGTAACAGATAAACCTGGGAACAAATGATTTCAAGTAAGCGTGGCTTGTTGAAAAGATTTAACAGCCATAATTGCATGTCACTGATAAAAAGATTGATCTTCTCTTATTTTGATATAAGGCTGTTGTGACGTACATGTTAGATACAGTCTGTGGAGGACTTACTACCTTAACCCGGCTGTTGCTTTAAGCGTCAGAACGGGAACATAACAGCTTACATAAATTCATGTAGGTGCTTTTAAAGTATGGGCAGATGTTATTTGGGTCATTGCTTCCATGTTTAATTTTGTATGTCCATTCTACGAATATTTCCCTAGAAAAATATATTTTTGTATCAATATTTTCTGTAGTTATTTGCTCTGAGAGGAGCACGCTATCATAATATTCGTTTTTTATCCCGTTATAGCAAAAAGTTGTTTTTGCAGTAAGCAGTGTGGGGCATCTTCATCTTTATAAGAGTAATAATGGAAATGTAATAGATGAATTAACGGCCTCTGTTGAGGACTTGCAGTTATGCAGATGCAAAATATGCAGTGCCAGATATATGTCCAATATTTACCTACAGTATTAGCAAAATCTTTATCGCTGTTCATTCGGATGGGAATATCTGACAAGCTGTTGCATGCTATCACAAACCTTGCCAGACAAGTAGGTTTTTAATTGTTTTGCAGAAAATTGATGGTTTGCATTAAAGTTAGAGCCTCACCTGTGCATATTCTTCTCCTTTCACTTTGTTCACTTAATGTTTTTTAAAAGTCCCCTCACTGTGTTTCTCCTTGCACAGTTTCCTGCTCTTAATCTTGCTCTTCTCCTTGTTTCATTTCCCATTTTCTCACTGTCTCCTTGTTCTGGTGCTCCGGCATTGTCCGTATATTAATCTACTACAAATAAAAACATGCTTTTTCTCCTCATCATATCACCAGGTCGTCTGACTTTTTGTGCAACAAGAAAAGACGTGAAGTTGGAAGGAACCATCTAATATCCGGTATGTTGATGTGACAAGATGCTTGACAAGTCTTTCAATCAATCTCGCATCGCAGCATGCTTGACTGGAGAGTAACTTATTCTTTTAATTCATCTGGGCTGGAAAGAGATTCAAAATATCTTGATCACAGTCTGAGAGGATGAGCTTAAATTAAATTTACACAACCCCTCTTGGGCCGTAGTCTACTGAGCTATATTAAATTGAAAGAAAACCAGAAGTAGTGCTGGTGGATGCTCTACTTCCCTCAGTGAGAGCCTGAAGACTTCTAGAACAAAAAGGAGGGAATGTGACTAATGTGGACTGAACAGAGAGTACTTCAGCATGACAGCAGAAGCAGATATGACATTTGGCCCAAAGGCTGAAGATGGGTCGAGAGTATGGAAAAGAGAGTCTTGAGACCACGGCTATGCTTAATTTGTTTCCTTTTTTTTTCTTTTCTTTTCTTCTTTTTTGGCAGTCTAATGTGTCTTCACTGCTGGTGCGCCTCTGGTATTTCCTAAATGTCTAATCCTATGTCATGCTCCCTGCAGCTGGAGGCAAAAGTTGTATGTCTAGCCAGTTGTTGACCGAATATCTTGAACATTCGAGATGGAAAATCCACATTTTGGACACAGAAACCTGCATGAACACACTCACTTACTTTCCTCCCCAGTAGAGCTTTGTGGTGATCACAAGGCTGGATCTCCTGTGGGAGAGCAGCACACACACAGACACATCAAAAAGGGCAAAAGAAAGATGAAAAAAACTTCAAGTTGCTCTCAAAAGACATGTGTAAACCGACATTCGTGCATGTGACTGTGTGAGCTGATGCAGCAATCAGATTTGTATATAATTGGAAGTGTGTCCTTCAGTAATCTTCCATCCTGCAGTGAGAGGTGGCAGACAGGCTTCCTTTTCAAACGTAAGCTTATCAAGTATGAGGACTTGCAGAGGGAGTCTTTTCTCTGAACTTTAACAAGAAAGCTCCCTCACTATCAAATCCTGCATGCTTGGATGATCAATAATTCAAAGAGATCCAGAGTCGGTGTAATGACAAGCAGAGTATTGGGCGAAGCTGAGAAGAGTGACACACCAATGCTAGTCTGTGCAGAGGGAGAGCATGCAGTCAGTGTAGTATAAAAGTTGTGTACAAGTGATATAGAATTGAGGTTTCCTGTGACACTTGCTTTACAGAGTCTGTTGGAGTTAACACATAGATCTTTCCAGATAATGATTAGATTTCTCTTATGTCAGGGAATCTGTGCTTATTTTCCATCATCCATCATTTCACTGTGTGGAATGCTTGGAAGCAAAAACACAGAAACACAACAGAAGTAAGCATCTAATTCTTTACAATAAAATTATTCTTTTTATTTTGTTTT
>JBBDHI010000008.1:11746887-11758541 GCA_037177115.1 Craterocephalus stercusmuscarum
TATTATGCTGCAAACAAGTGGAACATTAGATCATGATTTTAGACTTAATCACCGTTTTGATTGTGTTTGATTTTGTGTTTATTGTAATTTTTGTGTTGTATGTAAAGCACTTTGAATTGTCTTTGAACTGAAAAGCGCTATATAAATAAACTTGCCTTGCCTTGCCTTGCCTTTTGAGTTATGTGGGTTGCACATGGATCAACGTTATACAGGCCCATCTTGTAAATGCTCAGAAAGATTTCAGAATTTGGAGGGCCAATTTAATATCTTGGGCCCATTGATCTCTCGTTTCAAGGAGGTAGGCACATTATCTTGCTGGTGGAGGTTGCAGCCTCAGAGACGTGCCACACTGGTGGGAAGTCATACATGTCCATGTAAGAGCCTCATGATGTTTGCAAGCTTTCCCAGTAAAACGCTGAATTGTAATGAAATTATCTGTTTTTTATTGTTTATTTAACCTGGTAGTGATTCTAATAGTGTAGTTAAATTGACACCAAACAGACCTGTTTAATGTTACATCAATAGCTAAAATCTAGATCCAACTGTTTTATATAATATTGTTTGTACCATAGCATCACATTCCTCAATTCTTTTTCTGTTTCAGTCTGACTGACTTTATGCACAAAGACAGGTCCATAAGAGACAGATAAGAGGAAGAACTTCAACCCCCCGACATCTTTCTAACAAACAGAAACACCAGGTTTATTAACCACCCTCAGTGCCTGACCTCACTAATGCCTTTGTGACAGAATTAGAGCAAATCCCTGTGGCTCCTCGTAGAAAACTATCCCAGAGGAGTGGTAGCTCTTACAGTAATAAATTAAAGCCCATTGAATTGGAATTGGATGTTCATGATAAAAAAAATGTCTGTCCAAATGTGGCTACATTGCACATACCAGCTAAAACATGTTGTCAGAATGTAAAACTCAGATGTTTTGTTTTGTTTTTTGATTGCACTTTACCTCCAGCACTTTTTCTTGATGATGTTTCCCAGGATAATCTCTGCTCTGCAAAAAAATAAATAAATAGATGAGTAAAAAATAAAAAAAACAACACAAACACAAGAGATTAGATCTGAGACTGCTTCTTTTATATGTAAGTGTGAGTGTTATCTGCCACACATCTACGGCGTGAATGCCTGATTAAAGAACCAGAGGGAGAATGAGATAAACGAGAGATGCCTCTTGGATCGTACGCCTGAATATCACCAGCAACCTTGAAATTAATATTCATTCCATTACAACTGTAACATGCCCTGCATTATTCACCTGGATAATGTCCAGGCAGGAGGTTTAACTGAGCTGCGAGCATAAAAAGGAGCCTCCAGTGATATATAAGATTATGCAAATCATTTTAGAGACACATCTATTTCCTTTTTTGGCTTGCTAAAGTGCATGATTTCAGCTTTCGGGCTAAAACTTGTCGTCATGTGATTTCTTAAGTGGAGGGGGAAATGGCTAGAAGACCAGAGAAGTGCTATGTCAGCTTCACTTACTTCCCCCCAGAGTAGACCTCGGCCGTGTCAAACAAGTTGACCCCGCTCTCGTAGGCAATTGTCATCAGCTGCTCTGCAACCTGACATAGATAAGAGAGGTTGCCACAGTTTAGTGTGATAATCGTCCAAATCACGAATCAAAGAGCAAACAAATGACCAGAAATGGGTGAGAAAGTGAAAACAGGTTTACTGCTGAGATACACATCACTGGGAATACTGCACTGTTGTTTACTGCACAACATGTTTCCCAGACTTTTTTGACCTAGTTCTCGTGCCTGCGTTCTATTCCGAAATGGAGATGGGAACAGATTGGAAAGCCAATGGTGACATGATAAAATCCTTCTGTTCTCTGTTTTCTGGATTTTCTTTGTGTCTCTGCTTTGTTTTATTCCCTGTGGTCACCATTCAGCTCCAAGCTCCCCCTCCAAGGCCAGGTCATTGCACTGGAAGAGATCCTCTGCTAAATATGACAGTGAGAAATGAAACCTGATTGCTCGGCCTTGGTGGAGCCAATAGGGACTTAATTGCCTGGTGTGATATTGGGACATTGATATCTGTGGTCAACTGCACTATGCTACTTCAATATGCTGAAAATGATCCAACTACTGCACTTGTAGTTTACTCCTAAAGTCAACATCTGCTATTGACCTGTGCAGCTGAATAATGAACTTGACATAAAGTCTTACCTCGTCAGAGATCTGACCTCCGAATGTTACCCATGTTCCTGTAAAAGTAATGTTAAAAGTTAAATATTTGTCATGAAGAAGCAACAAACAAGACCTTTTGCATGTAAAGCAAGTCAGTTTGATATGCATTAGTGAACACTTCACTATTATTGGCATGGACACATGAAAAAAAGCCTCCCGTCCTAGAGCCATCAGCATCAAGCGCCAGAAGAACGTTGATAGATTGAAAAAGAAATGGCTCGATGCCATATGATGTCCTTGCGTTTTATGTCACATGTCAAAAATTTAAATTCAATAGGAAGCGATTATACGGTCACATTTTTCACAGACAAGGGAGACCTCTTTTTTTTTCTTTTCGTCATTCGCCTTCTGCCTTTTCGCGGGATGTTTGGCATACCTGTGTCCTGGAACATGAAAGAGAAACTTTACGTGGTCAGAGCCACCCAGTATGTTTAAGAAACTGTCTTTCTGTCTAATATGTTATGTTTTTGTAGTGTTTGATGCACATTGAGGGACGCATTGACATAGGCTACTTATTTCATGTCATATCAAAGTATTGATTTACAGTTATGATCCAGAACACAATATTAAAATGAATTATAACTAAGATTAATGAATCTGAATCCTAACTCACAGTTGCAAAATGCAAACTTATACCCAATGAGAGTGTACACTTTGTAGATGTTATAAAAATCTTATGCATTCCTAGTCATAGTACGGGCTAGCTGGAGGTGTTTTTGTTATCTATAAGGTGTTAAAGTATCAGTGGTGAATTTGGACTTATTTTGTATATCTCTATGCGCTCAGTGACTACTGCATGTAAGAAATATTTGTATTTTCTCTCTGTAATCAGTGGAAAGGTCTTTGCAATCATAGCAATCATAGCTGAAGAACTTTTTGCACGTCTTTGGATCTTGGACCATCCCTGTAACAACAGACAAGACCTTTGAATCTATGTTGCAGGAAGACTTGCTAACCATGGTCTTTTTCCCCCCAGATCTTTACAATGATAAAGATCTGCATTTCAGGTCATTGTTTTGTTAGAGAATACCAAGCCTGCAGTACAGTACACACAAGCTTGTCCTTCAACTTTTTCTGAAAAGCTTTTTTCCCCACCAGAATCTCAATCTGATCATCTTTTTGAAGAGTCATAGAAAATCCAAGAATTATGCAGAAGCCTCCAAACAAATCAAACATTTTCTGATACAAATATAGATCTATGTCCACAGAGGATTTACTTCTCAAATACAGGCATACGAAACAAGAATTCCAACCTCATGGTCATCAGAGAAGATTTTATATAGATTAAAGTATTTTAGGATTTAAACATTGTACAGATTACCTAAACAAATTGCTGATTCAAAAGTAATTAAGATATCTAAATGATGCTCACACTGACTTAGAGTTTGAGTTTGAATTGACTCTGTAAATGAAAATAAAAGTAACTCAGTAAATGCTGAAGTATCCATAGAATATACGGATCTTTCCATATCATTAGGAAAAACTAGGATTAAATTCATATTAAAAACACCTAAATCTGTAATGCCAAAAAAAAACAACCTTTTTACATAAAAATTAAATGCTCAGTCCAGAAAAAGACAGGTGACATGCATTAACTAATGTAGCCTATATTGTTTTTGCACATACAAACAGTTGCTCTCCTTTTTTTTGATTAACTGTAAAGGATTTAGTTTTTTTTAGTCAAAATTATAACATCTTCCTTTCAAGCTTCTGGAACTTGAAATTATCACATGAAGCTTGTTACCATGTCCTACTCAGAAATAATGTAAAAACCCGGTGTTAAATCAGCAACCAACTGTGCAGCAGTATAGCAGCAGATTGGTGTAGGCGCAGTCTGACTTTCCTCAGCTGGCAATGGTCAAAACAAAATCTGCCCAATTTTAAAAGATTGACTAGACAAGTGAAACAGGTCATGAAACACTGACTAAATGGGTAAAATGACTTTTCCGTGGTCTTCTCTGTAGATGGTAGGTGCTAGGAAGGATAATGTAATGCCAGATTAAACAAATGATTGTTTGCTATATTTGCAGCTCTCTGGTACTTTCGTTTAAATCGTTTTTTCCCCTCTTTTTTCTGTCAAGATTTTTTAAAGCTTCATTTCCCAAATACAGATGAGCACAACATCCTGTGGCCAACCTCTCTTTGCCTGCTTCAAGCCCTAAACTGGCTGGTGCAGATAAAGCTACATGTTTATGAGCAGTATTGAAGCAAAGCAATCAACGCTCACATGTCAAGGTTCAGATTTAGCTCTGAGTCATGTGAGGCCTTTACCTCTCCACACATGAGTGAATACATGCATCTGCAAATAAAATATGCTCCAATGATCTACTGCATTTACAATAGAAGAAGCAGTTTGATATCCAATCAGCACAACATCACGCAACGTTACATTTTACTATTGTTTGATTAAAGTAAAACTGGAATTTTTTGGGATTGAATATCTACTTAACACATTTTCAATCTATTCCCTTTCTTAATGAGAATAAACAGAGAATCAGTGCCTGTTTTCATGTCTCTGTTGTGTTCAGGGGTTTTGCCCTCGGCTGACTGACTCGGTTTAACACAAGTTAAATGTGACGGTCCATCAAATTTATATTTGTCTTGGGGAGCTGGAGCTTATCCCAGCAACCCACATGGCTTACCAGTTCATCTCAGGGGAAACAAGACTAATAACCCAGAAAACTCACATTTACACCCAATTGTCTTTAGAGTCACTTGACATGCGCACTTTTGGACAGAGATCCCACAAGCTCTCTGTTGAGAGATTTAAACCAAGAACCTTCTTCATGAAGCAGCAGCGTACACACCCGCGCCACACTTTAAAAGGAACTCATTTTCAGAATTTTTTTTTGCATATTTATATAAATAAAACAAGAAAAACGAAGGATTTACGCAGATTTCAGTGCCAAGGAAACATATTTTGTGCCTCGCAGTGAAATTATGCTTCTGTCTTTGCAGAAAATTGGCACAAGGAATTAATGTTTAGCTCAAGGGCACTACAGCATGGTGAAGGCTTGCCAGTCTGAAGGCTTGAAAGTAATCCCTTTCAGCTGCTGAATGTTTTCCCTCCTCAGTGTTCTGCTGCTACTCAGTGTGCTGTGTCCAAATTTTAACAAAAGCAAAAAAAATCACAATGGATGCGATTAGGTTTGTTCATTCTTAGAATTTGCTCCATGTTTGCAGGGAAACTCAGCATTTTTTTTTGTAAGACTATTTCTTTAGAGGGACAGTTTGGCACACATACATACTCAATTAGAAAATATAAAAGAACACACAAGTTTCACTGAATGAATCAAAAAGAATGGGAGTATTCCCCCTGCAGTGTCAGTAGCATGTGTGTAATAACCCGGCAATTTGTTTTGCTGAAACCGCTTCCATTGATTCAATATTAACGAGAAAATTAGTTATGCTTTGCAAACAACTATCTGGCGTCTCACATGACTTTTCAAATAAATAAATGATTCTTGAGCTTCAGAATGAGATGAAAATGAAAAGGCTCTCCAATGAAGCTTTCCTCTTCCCTGGCTCCCTCTTTGCACACATACAGTAGATAACTAAAACTGATCTGCACTTGGATGTTTAAGAAAAACTATTAAATATCTGGCAGCATAAATTTAGTGTACTTACCAAGCCCCAGACAAGAGACACGCAACCCAGATTTCCCCAGGTTCCTATAAATGAAATAAAAGGACGATTTAGAAAAACAGGATTATTAAAAAACGCCAGATGTTATCAGTCAAATGTGACTGCAGTAGCAGTGGTTCAGCATGACACCGTGGGGCGTCCCCAAAGCATTACTCAAGAGAAAAAAGTAAGATAACATAGCATTTTTGGAGCTTTTAAAATAAGAGAATATTCAAAGTCATAACAATGCCGGATTTCTTTGTACTGAAGAGATTTACTGAATCTCAGGGTCATCTTTATTAACAACAATAATGACTCATATCAGGGGAAAGGCAGTCGGTTTATGTAGACTCCTCTGAAACAATACACGAGCCCTATAAGGACCTTTGTTTTTGTTTTTTTTTTTTTAAATGTCACTTATATCTATGAAAAAAAGTAAATGTTTGCTCTGTTGCGTCAGGATATTTGGTGCACTGCTTTCTGACAGATTTTGCCCTTTGCTTCTCCCATCTTTCCTTACTTGGTTGCCTCTTATCCTCACAGCATTTGACATTCTCCTACAACAGGGAGTAGTTCAGTCCTCAGGCCTTTTGCTGTTATTGTATTTGCCAGAGAACAAAACAACATATAACTTTCTTCACTCCAAAAAACTAATGTTGCATCATCTCTGCACTCACTCACTCACTCACTCTCTGTTGCATCCGTATTCCTATTAACCCTGGTGTTGCACATGTGATCCTAACATGTGTCCCTGATGAAGGTTCATTTTTATCTAGCTGATTTACAACAAAATAGTAGAGTGCAATTCTTATTAAAAACAGAAAACTAACTCAGACCCTGTCAAACCCATGACTTTATTGACTATTTCTATTTAATTTCTGTGGCACATCAAGTCAAACTATTCAAAGGGCCTCGTGGTGAGAGTGGAATTGCTTAACACAGACGATGAGACAGTTTCCTGTCTCACAGGAGTGTCCCACAGCTTGATGGATGGCAACTGTAGCTGAAAGAAAACTACTTCAAGGTGATTCACAATGCTGCAAGGGCAACTGCAGGCATTTGATTGGAGGAACACTTATGTTCCAGTGGCGCGCACACATGCAGAACTACAAGGGAAGCACTTATTTTGAGAGCAGAAACAACCGCTTGTTATGGTCCAGGGATTGTGCCTTCTGCTTGGTTTTGCAGGAACTGACTCATTACAACAAAAGAGGCTGTAAAAAAAATGCCAGAAGTTGTTTTCTTGTGACTGAAAACTAATGGCCTGTGTCTGTGCAGATGTAGGCAGACTAATTCCAGCCTGTGCCCTCAGCAAACTGAACTACTTGGCCAATAAGGAGATGAATCAGTCGCCAAGTCAATAGATGGATCAAGATGTTAAGTTAGAGGAGTGAAACATATAAATAAAAGTTATTTATATATAAATAGCAAGTGTGTAATTAGGCCACTGTTAACAGCATGACAGGAGGAGGCAGACTGCACTGCTGTCAGATTGTGGGATGTGCTCTTGTCTCTAATATGTTGAAGGGGTCTAGATATTGTATCCCCCGTCTCTGATGTATAATAGAGTGTGAGCTCTGATCCATGAAAGTCTGAGAAGGAAGGGAGGTGCTGGAGATGAAAAGTGTGCTACTGACTCAATCTGTATGTCTTCGGTTAGGGTTTATTGAGGACAAGCCTCCCCGATGTTGAGGAGTCTTAATTGCTGCATTTGTAGCAAATTGCTTCGGTGAAGCATCTGCTTAATGCCTGCAATAGTGATAAATTGTACATATGTTTGCCTTGGGCCTTTATCGACTCTGTTTTCATGTTTGCTGTGGTTCTAAAAAGCACTCTGCACCAAAAACAAACAACCTAATGAATCTGACTGCGGTGAAAAAAAAAGCCTCTGCGCTGAAACTTTGTGTCTGGATTTCTCCTACAATTCAAACTTCCTTTGTTTGCCCGGAGCTTTATTACACAAGCTAGGCTGATGATTAGAAGACAAAAGGGAGGGAAAACAGGCAGATGTTTTACAGCCTGAGAAGCTGCCCTGCTTTACTGATCACATGCAGAGTATTTCCAGAGGAAGCGGCTGCATTGTCCATAACTGATTATTAACAAGAAGATCTGCCAGGTAGGTGATGTGGTGCAAACACATGCACATTGCTAAAGAAGCTAATGATGCAGGTAATTACAGAGTTTTGCTTCAAAACAGCAAAGTATAACTTTATGTATACAAGAAAATGTTGCTTGTACACAGGAGGACACTGCAATGATGCACCTGTCCCTTAAATATAAATACAAATAAATACAAAACACGAAACATGAGACACTTCCACATAAACAACTTTCTAAGTCACCTAGCATAACTCGGCCCCTTATGCTTGGATGGTGCCCAAAAGAAGCCTTGAAGTAAAATGACAAATGAGTCATTTGATGACGCCCCCTCACACAAACGTGTCACCACTTATAAGCGTCCTCCCTGCTACCGCTGTATGCAGTTCTATTCTCACTAGATCTGATATATTGTGCTTAATTTTGAACTCATAGGAGCCATAGGAGGAATGGCCACATACTGTAGGAAGATATATTTAGTTTCCTCAAAAGCACTTTTATGGCTCCCAGGTCGCAGGAGGGACATTTCTTATTTATTTCCAGAAAAACTTTAGCCAAGGATATAGGTGAACGGAAAAACCTCTTCAATTCCGGGGATTATTTTTAACTAAACAAACCCACACAAGCCCACCTTGATAAGAGAAAGGATTAGAGAACACCCACTTCCTCAGTTCCTGCTACTCTCTTGATGTCAACCATAACACCGCTATCAAAATAATTCAGAAGAGTGAGAAGGTAATATTATGAATATACTGAGAAAAAAGCAAGATCTGTGTGGATTGGAAGAAAGTGAGAATGTAAAATCATACATTAGGAATGAATAATTCTGAGAGTACAAAGAAGTTCTGAAGGAGGAGCCAGAGAGAGTGCTGCAAACTGAGAAAGCAATACAGAAACCATGGGATGTTTGCCACAGACTGAAGCTTGCAGACTTCCAAGTCCAAGCCCCCAGTCTAAGGAGATCAAACACCCTCTAAAGATAAAGCCTTCTCTCTGGCAGAGAATGGGAAATAGGAAATGACAGCGAGCTCCCTACAGCGTCCTGTACAATGTTTGGATGGTGTGTATGAGTGTGTGAGTAATAAAGTGCCAGAGTCTGGACACGACTTTTTGCTTTGTTTTTTTCCACGGGGCGAAAATCCACATCTAATGGCCTTTTTCTCATCCCACCCCACCCTCACCCCCATTTTCATGCAGTATGCACAGACTCACAAAGCCACTCTTTTAAATGTGCACACTGCTATTTTGTACTGAGTTCTGGTACTGTGAGATGCTCTGACATTTCTTCTCCTCTGTCATTTAAATCCAGAGAATATCACACAGAACAGATTTGTCAGACACTAGTGGCTGAAGCCAGTGGCCTTTTACTTGATCCTTCATTGAAAAGCATGTAGGCAGATGTGAAGTGGCATTTTCAGTTTGCCGTTGAATTTAGAGAAATCTAACATGTATATATGTACGTATATTTTATTTTATTTACTTTAACTCAGCTTGTAGTACTTTGACAATTGACAAAATCCTTCAGAGAGTGTAAACAGAAATTAAGAGCTCCATTCATTCCTTGCCATGTTTTATAAGATTATTTGATTTGTTCAGCTCAGCCAACAGATATTGTTTTGCATTTTACTGTCATGCTATTCAGCCAGGATTATGCACACTTTCTCTTCTATCGCTTCCAATTATCTTTCCGTTTACAGTCTGTCTTGAGGCTGATTCGTGAGAAAAGGCAAAGATAAAGCAGCGCTTTATATAAATCATTATGTTTACAGAAACTCATTTCATTTGTGACCTTACAGAAATGTGTTAAGTACGTACAACTTCCTGCCGATATAAACTGAGAAATTGTGCGGTGTTTATTGATGGAAGGGGCTCAAAGCCTCATATTTTTGTGCTGACTCATAATAAAAGATCTACACATGACAATAGAACAGCCGAGACAAGCACTGAAGTTAATAGTGCGGGAACGTAAACTACATTTATTACATCAAAGGTTGATGAACATGAGGGGAAACACTCTGCCAAACAGTACATCTCTGAATGAAAGCGCCACAATCAGCTCCATGAGAGCGGACATGCATGAAAATATGCAAACCCACACACAAGCACCTGTGCACACACACACACTTTCTCCCTCCAGGCTCACGCCAAAAAAAAGATAACATGGAGAAAGTAGGAACATAAGTGCAAAACAACAGGATGTGTACATGCAATGTCTATGTTAGTAAAACCTGCAAGCTTCCATATTCAATGACACGACAAAGAAAAATCCAGATTTCTCTCAGAGTTACTGCTGTACTGTACAAAAGAATTAGCAGTAAAGTGAATGAAAATGTCCTTGACTGAGCTGCGCAGGAGGAACCCACCACACGGCCGTTAACGACTGAGGGGGGTTTGGGAGAAATTATAGTACTTAGCAAAATGAAGTTCCACCAGTATTTTCACAGTGAGGTCTGAGACTTCACTGATTCCTTTAAATAGAGGAGCTCAAAGGAAAGAAGATTGAAATTAATTAAAAGGCTGAGGCTGGGGGCACAGCAGAACGCATCCATGAATGCAAGACTGACATTTGGCTCTGAGGCTGCCTAAATGGCACAGAAACTCAGAGTTTCCTCCAAAACTTTCATTCGACAAATTGAACGACCAGCATCAGACAGATTTTCAGCTTTTTCCTGCCTCCTTTCCTCCACACACACACAAAAAAAAAACTGCGTGGCTCAGACCTCTGACACAGATGTGCACACATCTCATGGTGTCCCTCTTTCTGCTGGCTGCAGATAACAGCGCGTTTGGTTCCGCCGCGTGTTTTGGCCGGCATGCGAGCTGTTTATGGGTTTGTTAAGGGGACAGGTTGTTGAAAGGTTGCAACCAGGGGACACTGCAATTAGAATAACACTATATTTGGATTACCATGACAACTAAAATGCTGGGGGTGGTGGTATTATTAGTTTATGCTCGCTCGCTGTGCACTCCACTTCTTCTGCTTCAACTTGCTACGCCTCCAGATGTTCCCAGCGTGGAACTGCACTGCCACGCACATCCGATACACATACGTGCACTCGGCGCATTGTGCCAAGGCATACGCCCACAGCCGCACAGGCTGTCGCCTTTGAGGAAAATCTCGGAGTGATGCTATCACATGGAGAAAACTTGAAACGATACAACTCAACAGGACTTTCCTGTTCTAAGATTGGCTGAAAAAAATATACTTTGTGGACTTTTTGTTTAGTTGTTTCACTGTAAGAGAAAGTGATTCCCTGTGAGGTACAGTTCCAAGAAATGCACATATCTACTTCAGAGGCTTTGAGTCTGAAATGTGAAGATCGAGGAAGGAAGAGATATTAAACAATATGAGCAACGCAGGCTATTTGCTGAGGGCTTGAAGCAAACTTTACTGTTAACATCCTCCAGCGAAAATAACAGTTATAAATGCTGAGCAGCAGAGCACAATAGGAGTCACCATGCTTTTGTTGTGTATGGCTGAGAACAGATTGAAGTTAGCCATTTCAGTGTTGTTATGGAAACGAGATGAGATTTTATGACAAGCAGATACATCAGAGTTTATCTGCTCTGCATTCAATCCGCTCACATTCTGTTAATTGCTTCTTTTGTGTGAACTGACCCACGAGGAACAATTTTCCCTTTGATTTGGTTTCTGGATCTTTCTTTCTTTCTTTCTTTCTTTCTTTCTTTCTTTCTTTCTTTCTTTCTTTCTTTCTTTCTTTCTTTCTTTC